>JBBPBK010000066.1:0-159524 GCA_039720395.1 Liquidambar formosana | reverse complement strand
CTATGACTGATGACAAAGAGAGAAAGAAACAGAAAAAGGATCTAGTATGAACTGCATCGTACCTATTAGAAGTTTTGTTGACTGGTTTCCAGAGGAGCCTGCAGCATAACAGTTGCATCAGAGAGGCTTAGATGAAAACAAAATCGACAGTGAAGCTACATTGGTGTAAAACTGTAAAAGATACTCAAAATATAAAGAAGGATAAGAATGGTTTCTCATACTATGTGGATCTGATGGACCATTACTGAGACAAAAATGGGCATAGATTGTCTTTCTTAATTTCTTTTGTTCCACTTTCCCACCACCCCCCTGTTTTTCATGGGTACCAACCCTTCCCCATAATTCTAAAAGAGGCTCGCTTAGGAGGGTTGAAGTCTCCATCTGGGGCTGCCAAGCCAAACCTGTGTCTAAGGGCAGAAAAAGGAGCACGCAAATGTTCGACCGATTCTACTTCATTGTAGTGCCTAAAAATTAATTTTTGTAAACAGGTAAATTTTGAAAAGGGTAACAAGAAATAATAAAGCTTATCACATTCCCGATCAAAGGACCTAGCTACAAGGACGAAGCCAGTAACTTCACATTGTTTCGTTTATGCTTTATCCTAATTAAAATAAATAACTAATTGAAAAAATTTTGGTTAAAAATTTTTCTTTTTCTTGTGATTTTGTTGTAGAAAAGCTGCAAAAATTTATTATCCATTGATAAACTATATTTCACGGGAGATATTTGAGAATTGAAAAGAATCAAGTCTCTCCTAGGCCATGTTTGTTTGGTTGGTATGAAATGGATGGAATGGAATTACATTCCAATTCATTCCCAATGGCGTATTTGGATGAGGTAGTTAAACTGGAATATAATAAAAAAAGAGGAATTGCATTCACTTCATTCCACTCCATTTCAAGTTATTTTAAGTATAGAATTAGATTTCATTCCCACTCATTTCATTCTAACAAAACAAACATGACATTAGTGGAATGAGATATCGAGGGGAATTGTGGCTATTATGGAAAAAAAAATAATAATAAAAGATGTGAGAAAGAAAAATCAAGATAAAAATTCTAGAATTTCATATAAGCTTAGAATAATATATATATAGAAAAATCAGGTGAGGCGACTGCCCACCTAATTAAGTATACTCTGGCTTCACCCATGCCTAGCTAGGTCCCAAAGTAAGACAATATATGGGTGAACTTCGGTAGAGCTTGATAAAATTATTAAATATACTGCAAGTTTTGATTAGATTTCCCCTTTTGTTTTTTTTTTTTTTTTGGGGGGGGTTTATTTCAATGGGATTGTGGCATTCACGTGATCTTATTTATGCAAGCAATTCTATAGTGCGAAAAATAGGAATAAAAAAAAAAAGAAGGGGGGAGGGGGGTGGTGGTGGCGGCGGCGGGAGAGGGAGACCAGGGAAAATATGCATACCACTTGGACATGTGAGAGTATGAGGCTGGTCGCGGCAAAGACAGCGAAATTGGAGCAAAGTGGAGTCAGATCCACATATCCCACCCGATTCCACACATTTCAAACAAATATCGTGTTTACAGTATACTATACTTCAAATCCTTCATCCAGGGCATCTGGCACTTTTGTGTGCCCATTCCAGATCTGGTCAAAAGCCATTTGAGTAACCGGAACTTGGATATTGATGCTACATTCTCCAAGGTTTGGAGGTTGATTTCCCCAACGTTTGGCTTCGTAGAAAGCACCACTTTCTCTACCTTCAATTGTGCACTTAAAACTATAGGGAACCTTCTGCGAGACGTCCAACGGAACCATAAATAAGGAGAGTTTCTCAAGTTTGGATTATTGCGTTGGGAGAGATATTTATTGAGAGTGGTGTTAACGAACTTGGCAGGACAACCCGGTGGCACGAAATCCGCTCGCTTGATCCTTATCGTATAAGAAGCAGATTGATTGATAGCTAGTAGACGGAATGTCAGCCCCTCAATAGCTATAAAGGGTAATCATCATAACCATCTGGGCAGTCGAGCTGGAATGCTTGGCAGCCGCAGTATTGGGGTCTATTATTCCCCAGAAAGGAAACCCAATGTTTGTATTCTTCCACAATTGAAGGAATCACTGCAATTCACAAACTGTTTGATCGTCGATACAGTAAGATGCCGGAAGGGCGATGGAGATGAGAAGAGCGTGATGGAGATAAGAGTGTAGTAGAAGGGACAGTGGGAAGAGGCGAGCTTCCATTGGAAATAACTCATGGAATATTACCATTAGCTTTGGCGAGAGGGGTATATGGACTATGGTTTATGACGAAGAATAAATATATGAGGAAAGTGATTGCATAATATTCAAATTAAGGAAAAATGAATGAATGCTTTCTTCTTGGAATGCATTGATAACGTAATCGGACAGAGCATTTATTTTGACAAAGAATAGTGAGCTTGTTTCAAATTTCTTAGACTTTTAGACTTCTTAGACCTTTAGACTTCAAGTACGTAAATGAGGTTCAATAGGAGGCCGTGATAGAAATGTAAAGGAAATACAAACAAAACTAAGAACACTGTAAATCCTGTCATTAACTAAAAACTTGCAAAAAATAAATAAAGATAATTTCCATAATTTCCTCATACTTCACTTTTTTTCTATGTTATTTGCAAAATTTTCTTAATAAGAGAAGTTCAACGGGAGTATGGAAAAAAAGTACCCCACTTTATAAAATTTCCATTCAATTTACACAAACTGACAAACCCAACAGCTAGGGTTGAGAAAAAAACACGTGATTGGCCTCTGTGGACCAGTGGAAAAAAAGTACCCCACTTTATTAAATTTCCATTCAATTTACACAAACTGACAAACCCAACGGCTGGGGTTGATAAAAATACACGTGATTGGCCTCTGTGGACCAGTGGGGTGTTGGTCCTAGTATTCTAGCGGCACTTGGCTAATGGGTGGATAGTTTGGGGCATGGATCATCTCTAGTAACTGGACATGTTCAGTTACTAGAAAGGATCTTCTCTCAAAAGATTCGTTTAGAAACATTAGAATGAAAAGAAAAAACAATTCTGGCTCGTCTTCTCCTTCTTTGGAGAACTTCATTAAAATCGTCACCGCTTCTTTCTTTCCCACGTGACCACATCCTTCTTCTTTTCGTTTAATTTGTTGTTGCAGGTGGAAGATCCTAGTCGAAGGGGAAACGAGAGAGATGGAGTAGGGATTAGTTGCAGATCGACAGCAAAGGGTGTGTGAGAGAGAGGCATTGGGGTCTGGATGAGTTCACCGGCAGGGGAAAGGGTGTCTCGCTCATTTTGGCTTTAATAGGTGATTTCGTCAATTCCACATATTGTGCTCTTAAACAACGGTGGAAGGAGAGATTTTAGTTCTGACAAAATCTATCTCTCTTACCTTAATTTCCTTTCCATTAACTTGTCCATCCCTAATAACAAACTAAGCATTTCTTTCATGTTGTCTTTTTTATTTATTTATTTATTATTTTTTTTCTTGGGACATATCAAAATCAATTGATGGAAGGTAATGGACCGCTATATTAGCTTGTCTAGGCACGTAGGAAAAGTTCAAATTAATTAGGTATGGAACTGTAGCCGCTGATTTAAACGTCTTCCAAGATGGACTCCACTTCCGAAGGGGAGGCGATATTGCTAGAGAGAATAACTCTCCTTCCACGGCTTTTAGTTCAAATGGACACAATTATATCCATGATTTTTCTTCATCCAAGAGAGGGATGCTAAAACAGAGAGGGAAAAAAAAAACAAAAAACAGAGCAACAAAATTTACCAAACAGTGCGTGTTCTTCTCTCCTCTCTCCTAGTGCACTGCCTTTGAACAAAATTTACCCTCTCTATCATATTTTGTTTTCTTTTATATCTCCTCTCTCTCTCTTTGGATCCATATCAGAAGGGAAAAGCTCCCCACTAAACAGAAAGCATGCTCAAACCCTCACACAAACACTGCAAAATCTCAGTCCAAGGAAACCCAACTAAGATATAAACAGGGAAAAAAAAAAAAAAAAAAAAAAAACAGATACGAGACGGAGTGCAAAATATAAGCAGACCCAAAATAACCACTTTTCTATCCTCTTGTTTCGATTTTTTTGAACCCCAGTGGCTGCGAGGTGATGCTTGCGCAGAAATGGAGTTGGGGCTAGTGTGGTTTGTTAGAGCGAGGAGGTGGTGCTGGCAGCCATGGCCGACCCTTTTTTCTCTCTCTCCTCACTCAGTTCTTATTTTTAATTAAAAAAAAGGAGAAAGACCGAATAAGGAAGAGAAAAAAAGGTCGGAGAAAGAAGAAAGGAAGGCAGAGAAGAAAGGGCAATTTTGTCCATTTGAACTAAAAGCCATGGAAGGAGAGCTATTCTCTCTGGTAATATCGCCTCCCCCTGTGAAGGGCTACCTAGTATTGACTTTACTTGAAAGAGATTCTAGCAATATCACTTCCAAATTCGACTTTTAAAATTCTTGAGGGGTTGGGCCATCATCATATGTGTTAAAATGAGCCTCTTATTAGGAATGTTTTGAGGTGTGAAGGGACTTCTTGTAAGCATTTTTTTATTATTTGAAATTAACTTTTCGAATTCTTATTCCTTATTTTCCATGAAATCTAAATTTTTACTCTTCCTGATTCTAGCAGCACAGAAAAATAAAATAAAATAAAAATACTCCCTGCAGTCATGGACCAACTTCTTTTATAACAAATGAAGCTTGATTTTCATAACAAGTCCTTCTTGTTCCGTTACCCAGCAGTTGGAGTCCAAACCATCCCTCATCTTCCCGACACCTCACACACCTTATTGAATTGTGCTGGTCAAATATTTAGTGCAGTGCCTCCTTAAGAATAAAACAATATGATATAACCCCTCATACCCTTCATTCAAACACTGAAAATAGTAGATGAAAACATAGTTTTGAAAATATGGATTAAGCTGATGAAATTTGCCATATATCAATCCCTACATGCAACTTCATTTCTTAAGTTAAATTTATGTTTCAGTGTAAAATTGAAGAAAACTTGCAGATAACTTATGCAACATGGTGAGTGTTATTGTAATTCAACCACTCTGTAGGCTACCACTTTAAGCAATACTGACATGTTATAAATGGAGAACTGTCAGAGACTTAAGGGCATTGGAAATTTCAGCTTCAGGAGCATTGAACAAAATTGAGGGTTTGTCTAGGCCAGGTCCACATGAGCCAAAACATTTAGTCTCACTGAAACCAAGCTATTGTCCGTTTAAGAAACCAAGGGGTGTCCTGTTTATCAAATAATACAGAATTATTAAATCATGGGTTATATAGAATATCCCCAGATGGGTGGTTTAAAGTTCATAGGAATAACATTGAAAAACTCAATCTGCTCATATGAATTTGGTTGAACAATTAAATGACAAGTAAAATAGAGGAATTAGCACCTCAAAAACAAACAAAATGGGTGACAAATTTTCTGATTTGCTATCATTCACTAGTCCCTCAAATCAAACACTAGAGAAGAATATTTAACAATACTCTAGAGTTACATTATCATGTCGAGGTTGATGGGAGGGAAAAGGTGGAAAAATTTTCTTGTGATCTTGGGGGAGAATATAAGAAGGGTTTTGGGGGGATTTGCAAGGCTTCAACGCTTCCTTCTAACATATTCATCACTTCACTCATGGATGGCCTATGTGATGGATTTGTTTGTATACACCACAAACCCACTAATATCATCTTCCTTGCAATTGTATTTTCCTCTTCAGACATAACACCCAACAATCTTAAATTGTCTTCAAGCTGAAGATGCTTATAAACCCAATGTGGAAAGTATATCTCACTGGTGCGACCTCCAACATCGTTGTTTTTTCTTCCTCCAACCATTTCTAGAACCATCATTCCATAGCTATAGACATCAGACTTGTGTGAGACCCCACCAAAGTTTCTAAAAATTACTTCGGGGGCAATGTACCCAATAGTCCCTCTAGCTTCCAACATTGATATCGTACTTTCTTTCGTATGACATAGTTTAGCAAGCCCAAAATCAGATATCTTTGGGCAAAATTCTTCATTAAGAAGAATGTTATGTGGTTTTTATGTCAAAATGCAAGATCCGTGTGTTGCACCCACGGTGTAAGTACTCAAGTCCTTGAGCAATCCCAATTGCAATTTGGTGCAATTTTTCCCATCCCAAGTGCTGACCATTTTTTAAAGGATTTTCATTGTATATGAACTTGTCAAGTGATCCATTGGGCATGAACTCATAGATGAGAGCTCGTTTATGACCCTCAAGACAAAATCCCAAAAGAGTGACAACATTAACATGAGAAGTCCTACTAATGCTTGCGACTTCATTAATAAAATCTTCTCCATTCCCTTTGGATTCCTTCAGCACCTTCACTGCCACAGGATGGCCGTTGAGTAGCTTTCCTTTGTATACATTTCCAAAACCTCCTTGACCTAGTTTATCTCTAAAGGAGTTGGTAATTTTCTTGATATCTGAATAGCTATATCTTTTTGGAGCCAAAGATCTGTGATGCCTTATAAAGGCCTCAACATTTTGATCATTCCTCGTTTTCCCCCACCAAAAGGCCATTGAAAATGGTAAGTCCTTCCTTCTAAAGCAACAAATAGTGACGCCAATGATCAACAATATTCCAATTGTTGCACTGCCAATGCCTATATCCGAAGTAAGAGGTGAGTCATGCAGTGCAAAAGAAACATATGGATATTAAATCAAGACTACTATTGCAAGTGATATATAGTTCTATGAGTATTACAGCCATGAAGGAGGAAATAGATATAGAAATAGAAATTGGGGAAAGAAAAAAGAAGAAGGAAAAAGAGCATCTGGTATCGAAGGCATGTTACCTATTAGACGTGTTGACAATTTGTTTCTGGAGCCTGCAGGATGACAAATGCATTGGAGATGCTTAGATGGAAAGAAAATATAGAAAATTAAGCTATACTGGTGTAACAAGATATTGAATTGGAGCCTGCAGGATGATGGCTTAAAATGAACTCAACCACATTGCTGTGATTATTGTTTATCTTATGGGAAAATATGCCCCCTTCGTCTTTTTTTTTTTTTGGGGGGGGTAAGGCTCAAGGCCTAAAAACAAAAATACCAGAACTATGAGCTAATAACAGCAAACAGGGGGAGGTTCATAAAAATACCAGGATCTTAATGGAATTTAAACCCACCGCAGAAGTTTCTTTTCTCAAGAACTTGATATTTTTTTCCCTTCAAATTCATTCCATGACCCGTTCAAATTAAATCTTATGGTTCTTGATCACCCATAATTTCCCCAAAGACTGCCATGGCCGTGATGAGGCTTATGCCTAAAAACACAAGAAATGTGCTCTGCATAACTAAAAAAGAACCTTGTCAAAAGAGGGGAAACTGATACATACTTGAGGCTCGACATGAAAGTGGCTCAGATTGATTTCCGCAATAGCATATGAAGGCCGAAGTGGAATTAGATGCTCCGCATATCCCTCCAGAATCCACACAAGCGCTACACGCGTCTTGGTCAATATTGTACTCCACATCAAATCCCTGCCTCAAAGCTTCTTGTAGAGTTGCCCTCCTACCATTGAGTTCCTCAAGAGCCGTTGGAAGAATTGGAACTGTGAGGCTGATGTCGCATGTCTCAAGCATTGGAATGTGAAGTTCTTGGAATGAATCATCTACGTAGAAAGCACCAATCTCTCTTCCATCTCTGGGGCATGTAAAATTGTTACTTACTGATGTATTCAGCCAAATCTCGGAGGGGCAACCATAGAATAAGCTTAGGTTCCTATCGTTATGTGTGTAATCAAAGAGAGTGTAATTGAGGGTGGTGTTGCGGAATTGCACAGGACAAATATCGTACCACAAGTCCATTCGAGCAATACTCATGGTATGATGAGATTCATTGATATCTAGTATGCGGAAACTCTGTGTATCAATATCTATAATGGGGTATTCACCATTTATGCACTTGAGCTCGAACCCTTGGAGACCACAGAAGTGGGGTCTAACGTTTCCCCAAAAAGGATAACCAATGTTTTGAATGTCTCCGCACCTGTAAAGATGACTGCACTCCGATTCATTGCCCACACTGTAAGATGTGGTAATCATATTAAAGATGAAAAAGAAGGTGATGGCAAAGCGTAGAAGGAATGACGGGAAGAGCTCATGGGCATTCATTTGATAAGAACACGAGGAAGAACACCTAGTGGGCAATGTGCAGCATTGTAATATTCAGAGGATCTATCAATAATAATAATAATAATATTCAGAGGAAAGTGATAGGAAAGTTCTTCCACCATTAGAAAAGTAAGCTGCTTAGAATTTTCATAGAGACTCAGAGAGATGGCTGTTGACTTGGACTATGAATCTTTCATGAGAAAAATCGGTTGAAATTTGCCTACGATACCTCAGAACTTAGAAGGATATCATATCCATGTTTGCCTTGGATTGCACTCAGCTGACTTCTTTTTCTTAGTTTTTATTTGTTTTTTTTTCTTTTTAAAAGTATTGACACGACTAATTTTCATTCTCCAGTAATGTTACTGTCTACTTTACATCAACTAATATTTGATGAAATAAACCCAAAAAAATGTAAGTGCTCAACCCAACAAAAAAAAGAAAAAAAAAGGGGGATTTCTTTGAGAATATGGTGAAATAATGGCTTATCCAGCAATTGCTTAAGCTAAGATGGAAAACAAAGAGAAAGGAAGGAAACGAAGGAACCCAGGCAACACACTTCCCATGTGTCATAATGGAATCAACATTGGTAAAATCTTGATGGCATTATATAGAAAGATACAAGTTGGAATATGATGAAAAAATGTTATTGGTAAAATCTTAATGGCATTATATGATTGAGATTTGCCTTCCAAGGCCTATAGATGAATGTCTTACTGTAGGTTTAAATATGTGACTAATTTTTCTGGTATTGATTTGCCTTGGATTAAGGTGAATCTTAGGCATAAGTAGTTAGTAATCAAGATCCTTCATCTGGAACCAAAAATTTGAAAAACCATGTTAATGGTAATGTTTATGGCCCAGATCTTTGGCCAAAAAATCATCGCCGACTGATGGTGCTCGGCAAACTGATATTTTGGCCGAATCACAAACAGACTTGGGGCAATTTCATTTGTGAAGAGGCTCATTGTCATGGCTCAAAACTAGTGAGAGCTCAATAAAAAGTGAGTTGACTCAAAGGGGTGGTCCCATTCTGGATTGTATAGGGAAGGTGGGAGACAATGCCATTGATGGCTAGCACAGAGCCCCATATACTCTGGTTACACCATGATCCCACTAATACCGTCTTCCTTGCAATTAGATTTTCTTCTTCAGTCATATTGCCAAGCCATCTTAAATAGTTATCAAGCTCAGGGCGCTTATAAACCCAGCACTGGAGCAATGTCCAACATTGGTGCTCTAATTTCTTCCTTCAACCATTTTCTAGAACCATCATTCCATAGCTATAGACATCAGACTTACGAGACTCCACCGAAGTTTCTACTCAATACTTCTGGTGTTGATAAACTCCTCACTCTATGTTTGGCCTGACTCATGGTCACTTGATCAAATTATCTCCAGGGGCAAGAAATGCACCCAAATCAACAAAGCATTGAGATGTGAAGGACTTGTTAGAAAACCTAATAGTCAAAATACTACCAGTCATGGGCCAACTCCTTTTAAAACAAATGGAGCCTGATTTTAAAATAAGATTGAAAAGCTCGATATGCTTATATGAATTTACATGAACAATAAATGACAGTGAAATAGTGGCCTTAATTAGCAGCCCAAAAAGAAATAAAATGTGTGAATACTCAGCCATTTGTGATTGACTATCATTCACTAATCCATACAAATCACACACCAGAAAAAAAAAAAAAAAAAAAAAAAAAAAAAAAAAAAAAAAAAAAAACCTTGTAACATCCTAGAATGACATTATTATGACACTGATGCGATGGAAAGAGTGGAAGAATTTGCTTGTGATCTTGGAGGAGAAGATATATACGGTTTTGGGGGTATTTGCAATGCTTCAATGCTTCCTTTAACATATTCGTCACTTCACTCATGGATAGCCTATTTGATGGATTTGTTTGTATACACCACAAACCCACTAATATCATCTTCTTCGCAATTATATTTTCCTCTTCACTCATATCCCCCTGCAATCTTAAATTATTATCAAGCTTAAGATACTGATAAACCCAATGTGGAAAGCATACCTCACTAGTGTGACCTCCAACATCGATGTTCTTTCTTCCTCCAACCATTTCTAGAACCATCATTCCATAACTATAGACATCAGACTTGTGTGAGACCCCACCAAAGTTTCTAAAAATTACCTCGGGGGCAATGTACCCAATAGTCCCTCTAGCTTCCAACATTGATATCGTACTTTCTTTCTTGTGACATAGTTTAGCAAGCCCAAAATCAGAGATCTTTTGGAAAAATTCTTCATTAAGAAGAATGTTATGTGGTTTTATGCCAAAATGCAAGATCCGTGTGTTGCACCCACGGGGTAAGTACTCTAGTCCTTGAGCAATCCCAATTGCAATTTGGTGAAATTTTTCCCATCCCAAGTGCTGACCAATCTTCAAAGAATTTTCATTATATATGAACTTGTCAAGCAATCCATTGGGCATGAACTCATAGATGAGAGCTCGTTTATGACCCTCAAGACAAAATCCCAAAAGAGTCACGACATTAACATGAGAAGTCCTACTAATGCTTGCAACCTCATTAATAAAATCTTCTCCGTTCCTCTTGGTTCCCTTCAAGACCTTCACTGCCACAGGATGGCCATTGAGTAGCTTTCCTTTGTACACATTTCCAAAACCTCCTTGACCTAGTTTATCTTTGAAGGAGTAGGTAATTTTCTTGATATCTGAATAACTATATCTTTTTGGAGCCAAAGATCCGTGATGCCTCATAAATGCGTCAATGTTTTGTTCATTCTTCATTTTCCCCCTCCAAAAGACCATTGAATTTAATGAGACTTCCTTCTAAAGCAACAAATACTGATACCAATTATCAAATACTATTCCAACTATGGCACTGCCAATTCCTATATCTAATGAAAGAGTTGAGTCATGCAGTGCAAAAGGAACGTATGAATTTTAATTCAAGACTATATTATAGCTACTGATACAAAAAAGATTGAGGATCTGGTATTAAGGGCATGTTACCTATTAGACGCTTTGACAATTTGTTTCTGGAGCCTGTAGCAAAACAGTTGCATTGGAGAGGCTTAGATGGAAAGAAGTATAGAAAGTGAAGCTATCTACAGTGGTGTGAAAGATATTGAAAGATGGTTTGAACATGAACTCACTGCGTTGCTGTGATTATTGTTTAATCTTATGGGAAAATAAACTCAGAAGAACATGAACTCAACGTATCTCAATTACAGTATTGTAATGATTCTACTTCTATTCTCCTACAGTTTTCTCAATCAAACAATGCTATAATCATCATGATCTAAGGTCAAAGAAACATAGCACTAGGTTTATAGTGCTTTCCAATTATGACTTTTATTCTATGGCCAAAGAAAGGTTATGGGCGAAACATCAATACAAATTGAATGAAGACCATAGCTTCATGGACCATAATTATCATTGGAAATCATCTACGTAAAAACCCTTAACCATAACATAAATTAAAAATAATAATAATAATAATTAATTTATTAAAATATAACAAGAAATGGCTTACCAACCTGAATTCGGAGCTAAGAAGTATGCCCACATCATTGAATAAGCCTAAATTGTAGAAAAAGGAGGACAACTCGAGAAAATTAACTTGTATTATATTTGAACTTCCAAGTAGAATTAATACAATGCATACACATGACATCATAATTGGTATATATGTCATACTTAATGACCAAAAATTTTCACCTACAACTGACACAACACTAAGGGAGGACCACAAGTCTGCAGGTGCCTATCTATAGATCTGGGACTACAATCCTAATCTCACACTTATTTATTTATTTATTTATTTTATCTATTAATATTTTGACAAGCATTATTTGTTGTGTGGAAGCGCGATAAACAAACAATTTCTATGGTGGTGGAAGTGATTAATCAAACAAAACAAGTGAATCGATCCAAGCACAAAAAAAAAAAAACCAAACACACAAAGAAAAAGAGATACAAGATTTACGTGGTTCAGCAAGATGCCTACGTCCACGAGCGGCGATGATCAATCCACTATGTGTTCAAGAGAATACAAGAGTAAGAATACTCAAAAAATCCCTAGATCCCCTTTACACCCAATGACGGCTCCCAAGTGGCTCTCCTTGCATAAGGATGAAACCCTAAAAACAACCCCTCATATAAAGTGGGTTATAACATAAGTGAGCAGGTCGGGTTGGGTCAAAAAAGACCCAACTTAACAAAATGGGTTAAAAGAGAATTAAAGACAAATTCTAACATTATTCCCATTAGGTTCAATCCTAGAGTACAGCCTGTGGACCCCGGAAAGTGGCCCACAAGGATTGCAAAAGAAAATGGTTTTGAAAAAGGAAAGGAAGTCGCCAC
Organism: Liquidambar formosana; assembly: GCA_039720395.1. Classification (NCBI taxonomy): domain Eukaryota; kingdom Viridiplantae; phylum Streptophyta; class Magnoliopsida; order Saxifragales; family Altingiaceae; genus Liquidambar; species Liquidambar formosana. The sequence goes on along the minus strand of JBBPBK010000066.1, from coordinate 147,036 downwards.
CTTATTTTTTTAAGGAAACAAGGAAAACCCTAAAAAAAAAAGTTTTGTTTTAGGAAAACAAAAGAATGACTCCATGTTTAAAAATGGTAAGGCAAAAGATCTTTTGGAAACCAAAGATGGTGGATTCGGAGGCTAAGTTACGATATGGGAAGGTTCTAGGCAAAGCCTATAGGCACCCATATCGCCCTAAACGGTCTCTTAATTTAATTGGGCTAAATCAATGTCTTAATCACACATCAATTAACAATTATCATCACAAGACAGCATACATATCATCCATTCATTCATCCATATAAGCAATTAAATCAAAGAAAAATAGAAAAAAGAAAGAGGAAAAAGAAAACCTAGGATACTTAGTATCTTAGGGCAGACTTGAATCTCACGAAGAGCGCCTACGTACCATGTATGGAAATACATGGATCAAAGTCCACGTAGTTCGAAAGGGAATAGGGTTATAACCTAATAGAGGCCTATGGTAAACCCTAAGTTTCCTTTCATAGAAAACATGGTAAGTTTCCAAAAATAAATGATTCTCAAAAAATCTTTAGAAAATATGGAATCTTATAAAGATAGAAACTTTGAATTAAAAGGCATTTTTATGAAAGGAAACTATAGAATCTACCATACCCCTCTATTAGGAAACAACCCTAGGAGGGAGAAAGGGAAAGTTTCAAGGAAAGGAAAGTAAGGTCAATTAGGGCACCTTCATACCCAACTTACCTTAAGCAAAAACAACCTGTCAAAATAACCATCCTATTGCATAGGGTAATTACCTTATTTGCAAGATTTCATCTTGCAATAGCAAAATAACCACCCCACATTGGTGGGGTAGTTGCACCTGTTGTATCTGTCAAGCACCTGCAATTTCCATGCAAAACATACCAAAAATGCCAACCAACCAAGCTAGTTTCCAATCAATCAATTATCATGCTTAAACATAGGCTAACACATGCTCAAAATATGGCAATAAGAACAATGGACAAATCTGGACAGAATTGAAATAAGGCTTAAAATCCTTCATAAGTCATGTAAACAACACAAACCATGAAATAATGTAAGCCCTAATTCAACCCTATATGCAATAACATGCAAAAACCCTAAAAATCATCCATATGAATGCTCCAAATATCATATTTAGGTCAATAAACAAATCTGGACAGAATGGAAATAAGGTCTACATCCATCCACTAAATATGCAAACAACATAAACAGTGAACAATTACAAACCCTAATTTAATCCTAGAATCATGACATGCATAAAAACCCTAAAATCTACTACATGAATGATGAAAATATCATAGTTATCTAATACGCCACACATATATAGCAACTATGAAGAAAAAACAGAGAAAATCCCTATGCTATCATGCTATATGCAACTAAACCCACACAAGGTTGATAAAAACCCTAGAATCACAATGGTGTATAAAATCACATGGAATAACACTCTAGCATACTAAACAGCTCAGGAATATCATCCTAGACATGCATACTAGCTAATAGAAACAGCAAAATATGATAAAAACATAAGCTTTAATATGCAAAAGAGTTATTTCATGTAGAAAACCAATTTCAGCACTAAGGAAACCCTAGAATCCCAAACATGCAGTAAATCACATGGAATAGCATTCTAGCATACTAAACAACCTATAAATATCATCCTAAACATGCATACTAGCTAATAGAAACAGCAAAATATGATAAAAACATATGCTTTGACATCAAATCATGCTATTCTATGCAAAACCCTAACTTAAAAGAAAGAAAAAAGGAAGAGGGAGGGTATACCTATGGTGAAGTCCCCTTTTTGCTGTTGTAGAGAGTCCTCCTTCTCTTATGCACTGCTGGAAAATTCCTTCCTTTAAGCCTTCAAGCGAAGCTCCAGCCTTCAAGCGAAGCTCCAGCCCTCCACCAAGCTTTATCTCTCACACTCTCACTTAAAATTTAGGTTAAACTACCCTAAGGATGGCTGTCATAGCCTCCAAGTCTCACACATGCCTCTCACTTCAGAAATTCCTCCCCTTATTGCTGAAGTATAAGGGGGTATTTATAGGGTTTGAGGGAAAACCCTCAATGGTTGGGATTAAAACCCTAGGTATTGATCCAAGGGCTCTTAGAGGTTCCCTTGGGGCTCAAGTAGGTTAAATAGGGCTGAAAATAGGGTTAAATGGCGGCTGGAGGCGGACAAATCTGAGGAAATAGGAAGGGAGCCGCGTCAACACTCAGAAAAGGAAAAAGGCTCGGGTAACCATCTAGGGCTGGGCGGCTAGCCACCTGGGCCCAGGCGGCTAGCCGCCCAGGCCTGGGTGGTCACCCGAGGCCCTGTCAGCTTATGCCCATATTTGACCCCTTCGACTTCCAAATGTGTTTCAGGGCTCAAATCAACTCTGATTTTGACAAAACGAAAGCCAAAACGACCGTGTTTTGAAAGGGAATGTAATTTGAGTCACTTGAGGGCAATAAACCCTAGCTATGGCTGCATGGTTGGGTCCTACAAAGGCGGTTAACCGCTATGCCTCACCATCGCTTAGTTTAGGTATGCAAATAGGGTCGCACCGAATGCTTTCCAATTCGAAATTCAACCTCCCTAAACACATTTGGGGATGAAATTAAGACTAATCAAAGTCAAATGAGTAGTCATAGAGTGAAAATCATGAGCCGATTCGAGCTAACCCGAAATAGGTCTCTTAACCAACCTGAGCCATATTGAGCCATTCTAATCCCGAACCATCAATTCATCGAATTGAACCCATAAATACTTCAAATGCATCCATATGAACTCCAATCGGCAACTTGGAGATCATTTCAAGGTCAAATGGAAAGTTTGTGACCAAAAAGACGATTATGCCCCTCAAGTCACAAAAGTTCTTATTAGCCCTCAAGATCAACTCCAAATCGAACCAAAATTCATACACATCATCCTTAGGACCCTAGAAACTCAATGCAAAAGACTAGACTCAAAAATGAAACAAAAAGACACATGAAATGACAAACCCTAGCTAAGGTGGCAAAAATGGGTTGTAACACAGCCACTCAATTATAAACTTGGTTTATAGTGGCCTGAGAAATGCATAATGCATTAATGGGTGTGATAATGAACTGTCCCAAGTATAATTGAAAATGAAAAGGTCATGAATTTTGCTAGTTAGCCCCACACTTTATCTTACACTTTGTCCTGCTATGAGAGAATAAGGGGGTAAAGTTGTGGGACCCATTGATATAATCAAACCCTAAAAATTAGAACAACCTTTATTCTCTCATAATAGGGCAAAATGTAGGACAAAGTGTGGGGCTTACCAGTATTTCCTTTTGGTTTGGAGCTGGAAACATTGGTGGTCTTTCATTATTTAATTCTTTTGTAGATTCATGGTTTTCCCACAATGGGGCGATAGAATTTTTATGGAGAAAAATAATTATATATATATGGTATGCAATCTTGTAAGTACACCCTATCCGTAAGACTTGAGGCTAAGAACAATAACATATGCTGCTGCAGTGGAATTCACAAGGGTATAATGCGAAAAGTAAAATAAAATAAAATAAAGGGGGAGATATATGCATACCCTTAGGACATGTTAGAGGATAAGGTTAGTCATGGCAAAAGTAGGTAAATTGAAGCAAAATTGATTAACAAAATAGAGGGAAAATGTTCTGGAAGGAAGCTAGATAACTTTACCATCAAAATTAATTAGGAGAAATTAGCAATAACCCCTATTAGGAGACTGCTTTTATCCAAAACCCCTTTATAAGAGTTTTTAACTCTATAACCCCTTTTTTAAAAGGTTTTTCTGAGATAAGGTAAGTAGCATTTTTAGTATACCATTTTCCTTTTTTTTATTTTACTTTTCAATATCGTTTATACCAACTTTTTAGGAAGGGCAGATTCTATGCAAGATGTGTAACAGTTTTTTTTTTGGGAGGGGGGGTTTCCATTCGTGGGAGAGAAATCTTTGGGATATTATCTTTCTCTCTCTTTAAGTTATCATCTTTTTCAATCGTCGACAACCATTGTCAAAGCTTGATGAAACTTCAATGGTGGTTTTACTCCAAACACTGATTTCGGCAACAACGATGTAGCGAACGAAGTGTGCTCAAGCATCAGTGGAGGATTTTTTTCATTATTGGGCTCTAGTTTAAAGTGTTTGGCAACCCTAGTTTTTCGTTTTCCATAGGTGATTCATTTTCTTTAAAACTTCATTGTTCTAGTATGTTTTTAAATAGGTTCCAGATTTTTCCTGATTTCTTAGAATCATATCCCCATATTTTGTTTTCATTTTTTTCTTTTATGTTGTTTGTAGTTGATTTTTTATACAACCCGACAAATAGATTCAAATATTTTGAGTTTTGTTGCATTTTTTTGGTTTGTTTGTTCTAATATGCTGATTTTTTTAGCATTTTTTCAATGCAAGTGTAATTCAGTTTTATGCTAATGATAGTAACACGATACTGTCATCAGTTTAATTTATGATTATTTAACTTATGAATAGTAACATGATACTGTTGGGATTATTTTATACATGTTAGTATGTTTCTATATATACCTATATGGTTATATGGTTTGATTTTTATGTATATGCTGATTTTTTTAATGTAAGTATAACTCAATTTTTTTACTGATGACAGTAACATGATACTGTCATAAGTTTAGTTTACGATTGTTTAATTTATGGATAGTAACATGATACTGTTGGGATTATTTTACACATATTGGTATGTTTCTATATATACCTATATGTTTATATGGTTCGATTTTTATGTATATAGTAAGTTGTTTCCACTTCATACGTTTGGAATGTGATTTTGTGCGCTTAGAAGGTTGTTTTTTTATTGGGATTCTATTTCTATATAAATAATCGGAAATTATGGTGGGTTTGTTAAGGATATCCCTGATTTTCGGGTGTGAAGAGTACAATGGCATGGTTGCAAAACTTCCAATAGTAAAATGATGGGCTTTTTGGTCTATATGGGGTTGAAAGGGGTTTTTACAAAACTGATTCTTATGTAGGGTCTATTGTAAAATGAGTCTTATACATAAGGGTTTTGACCAAAATTCTCAATTAATTAACAAAATCATAAAGATACAAGGGTTGTAAAAAAGTAACAGTCTCAATCATTTAAATGAAATCTAGAACAGTTAATTTGTTAGTAGAATTGCCATCATCATAGGTTTTGAGATGAGGTCGATCACTGCAAAAACAGAGGAATTCGTTATCATCGAATCTGCAGTGGCCACCACTTCTCTCACAATTGCTGTAGTTGTTTGCACTCTAATTCAAAACAAAACCCATTTTCAAAATTTCCGTATAATTAATTTTTGACAAGCTCTCGAATTCATAATCATCACCCAAGTCCACAGACGCATCAACCCAAGACTGGCATGACTCTATTGAATAATTCACATTACTCAAACCTTCCTTATAAAAAAATAGCAAACGAGTGGAAGGTAGCGTTGCTTATGCGTTAAAATGAATATGTTAAGTAATTAGCAAGTGCCGAAGTGCAGTTATAGAAGAAGGATAGATTGTTGTAAATTGAACTATAGCTAAAAAGCGTTCCATTAAGGCTAATATTATACAGAGGAGTTGGGCATGAGTCCTTAGAGAGGGCTGAATTGACCAAGAGAAATGGATGGTTTGTGTAAAAATATATCTCTAATGATGAAATTGAGAGAACTGGGTTTTTGTTACTGCATGTGATCTCAAAGTTTGGGAGACCACAGTAGGATGCTTGTTTGTGGTTAATCCAAAAAGGATAGCTTATGTTTAGGCCTTTTCCACAGTTTTAAGGCATATTGTAGGCCTCAAATTTTGGGTTGACGGAAAGAGTTTGGTTAACCAAAGTGACAAAGATAATGAAAATAAGAGATAAATAGAAAATGTTTTTGAATATGAAGAAGTTCTGGAGATCCATTAGGAGTAGAAGGAATGAAGAAAGCAAAGGAAAACAGAGGAGGAGGAGGACTTTTGACAAAGTTGTCTTTTCACCGATCAGTGTGTTGGCTTTAGATCTTCAATCTAAACCGAACAGTGCTAAAGACATGAAGAAAAAATAGGGGATAAAGAGCACAAAAACAGGGGCTATTCGTGGAGGAGTAAAACCAGCCACTTTTGTTCTCTTTTTCTCATTTCATTGCAGCAAAACCCTACTAAGTGAAGTTCCCAAAAGATTACGTCCAAGCCCTACACTTGGTAACATTTCTACCAACAATAAAAGACACTGAAGGACAACAAAACATAAAATTGATTCTTAACTAAACAAGACATTAACTTTAACATTCCCCCTTAATGGATTGTGGTTGAACACTCAACATTTCTCTAAAATATTGAAACTTATCTTTAGATAGAGCTTTGGTTAAGGTGTCCATCAATTGTTCCTCATATTTGCAATATTTGAGTTGAATCTCCTCATCATCCACAACCTCTCTAATAAAATGATGAGTGATGGCAATGTGCTTTGTGCGACAATGGTAGACGGGATTCTTTGTCATAGCAATGGCAGATTTGTTGTCACAAAAGATAGGAGTAGCTTCTCCTTGCTTTTCACCAACATCTTCCAAAATTCTCTTTAGCCATATCACTTGTGAAGTTGCCAATGATGCTGAAATATATTCGACCTCGGCGGATGATTGTGCCATTGTTTGTTGCTTCTTGGATGCTCATGAAAACACACTTGAGCCAAATGAGAAATCATACCCTGAAGTGCTTCAATTCTCATATCATCAACACAACTAGCCCAATCACTATCACAAAACCTAAGCAACTTTATATCAACTCTTCTTTCATACATAATCCCAAATTCAAGTGTACCTTGTATGTATCTCAATACTCTCTTGGGAGCCCCAAAATGGATTTGACTTGACTTATGCATGAACCGAGATAGCAAGCTTATAGCATACATAATGTCCAATCTTGTAGCTGTTAAGTACAATAAGTCTCCAATCAAGCTTCTATAAAGTGATGCATCCACTTCTTTGCTTCCATCTTCTTTCGATAATTTTTCATTCACAACCAAAGGTATAGCAACCGATTTGCAATTATTCATATTAAATTTTTCAAGAAGAGTTTTTGCATACTTCTTTTGACAAATGAGAACACCATCTTCTTGTTGATAAGTTTCAATGCCCAAGAAGTAATGCAAGATGCCCAAATCACTCATTTCATATTTTTTTCATCATCTTTCTTTTAAATTCATCAATCATTTTTTCATTACTACTGGTAAACACCAAATCATCAATATAAAGAGAAACAATAAGAATATCGGTTTTACCTTGTGTTTTGATGTACAAAGTCGGCTCACTTTTGCTTCTTTGAAAACCTCTTTCATTGAAGTAAGCATCAATCTCACTATACCATGCCTAGGGTGCTTGTTTTGGGCCATACAAAGCCTTTTTCAACTTGTACACCTTCTCTTCTTTGCTTTTTCTAACAAATCCTTGGGGGTTGTTCAACATAAACCTCTTCTTTCAAGACACCATTCAAGAATGCCGATTTCACATCAAGTTGGTATAAAAACCAGCCCTTTTGAGTTGCCATAGCAATAAGAGCTCTAATAGTATAAAGCCGAGCTACTGGTGCAAAAGTATCTTGAAAATCAACTCCAGGTTGTTAAGAATACCCTTTAACTACAAGTCTCGCTTTATTTCTTTGAATAGAGCCATCCGGGTTGAGTTTTGTTTTAAATATCCACTTCACACCAATCACTTCTTTATCTTTTGGCCTCTCCACCAAATCCCATGTATTGTTTTTCTCAATCACATGAATTTCTTCTTCCATGGCTTTCTTCTAAGGTTCTTGTTGAATGGTTTCTTCAAAGCTTTCTGGTTCAACTACACAAAAATTGCACCTTTCAACAACATCATTTTCATAAATATCACTAAGTCTTCTCATTCTTATTGGAGTTGAACTTGAAGATGATGAACTTGAGCTTGGTGAAGAAGTTGATGATGATGAGCTAGTCATTGGAGACATTTGTTGTGGATCTTGATCATCTACAACTTCATCTTCATCTTCATTTTCAAAACTTCCCTATTCTTCATCAAAAGCAATCACTTGATCTTGAACTTTGTTTTCCTTCCAATTCCATGAGGCCTTTTCATTAAAGAGAACATCCCTACAAATGATCACCTTATTCTTCTTCAAACTAAAGAATCTATAGCCCTTAGATTTTGAGCTATAGCCTATAAAGATGCATTTTTTTACTACTTTCATCAAATTTGAGCCTTACTTCTTTAGGTACATGAGTAAAGCAAATGCAACCAAATACCTTCAAGTGATTCACCGATGGCTTCTTTCCACTCCAAGCTTCAAATGGGGTTTTGTTCTCCACTGCCTTTGTTGGACATCTATTCATCAAGTAAATTTCCATATATACCGCTTTAGCCTAAAAGGACTTAGGCAGCCCCTTTTCATAAAGCATTGATTTTGCCATCTCCATAATGGTTCTATTCTTCTTTTCCGCCACTCTATTTTGTTGTCGAGTGTACCCAACCATTAGTTGCCTCTCCATGCCAATATCTTCACAACATTTATCAAACTCATTAGAGTCGTACTCTCCTCCTCTATCACTTCTCAACACCTTTATATAATGGCTACTTTGCCTCTTAACTAGTTTTTGGAATTTTTTGAAAATAGCAAAAACATTGGAATTTTGGCACATAAAATACAACTAAGTCATTCTTGTGAAATCATCAACAAAGATAATGAAATATTTGTTACTAATGTGTGAAAGAGTATTTGATAGCCCCCACGTACATCGGTATGAACAAGCTCCAATGGTGCTTTGGCTCTCCGTGCTTTTTCTTTTAGAAAAAGCTCCTAGTGTTTCCAAGAGCACATCCTTCACAAACTTTCTCCACTTCTTTAATTGTTGGCAACCCATACACCATATTCTTTTGTTGCAAATTCTTCAAGCTTTGAAAATTTAAGTGCCCATATCTTCTATGCCATAGCCCTGATTCATCAACCACGTCCATCTTCAAGGCCACATCCTTTGAATACTAAAAAGTGAGTGGAAAATTTCTATTTTTCTCCATCTTGATTTTTTCCATAACTTGACTTTCCTCCCTTTGTCATAAATCTTGCAAGAATCTTCTTCAAAGTGAATAGTGTAACCATTCTCCACAAGTTGGCCAACACTCAACAAATTTTGCTCCAAATTCGGAATGAGCAAGACATCCCAAATATATTTTGTTCATTTATTTGTCTCCACAGAAATAGTCCCCTTTCCTTTTGTTTGCACCAAATCACCATTTGTCATTCTAACTTGAAAATTAGAAGAGGTATCCATCTTCACAAAAATACTTTCATTACCTGTCATGTGGTTACTACAACCACTATTAAGGTACCACACATCATTTCTTTGTTCGGACATGGCATGGCAAGTAAAGAACATTTTCCCATCATCTTCTTGCTCTTTAGAAAAATTTGCTTGTTGATTGCTTTTAAACCAATAATCTTTTTGGAGATGCCCAAACTTCTTGCAATTGTAACATTGAGGCTTTCCCCTAAACCAACACTCTTTATCAACATGGCTACCTTTCTTGCAAATACAACGTACATTTTTGTTGTGTGGATTCCTCATCTCCTCTTCTTTCAAAATTATTTCTACCTCCTCCCTTGCATTTCTTCCTCTTCCTCTTCCATCTCTTCCACCTCTAGAAGATTCATTTCTAACTTTATCATAACTTGATGATTCTTTTTGAAAAATTTTTGAGCCAACATTGAGTTTAGATTGAAAGGCACTTTCAATAGACTTTTCGGAATGCCTACTCAACCTTCGCTCAAATGCTTTAATAGAACTCATCAAGTCTTCAACATAGAAAGAATCTAGATCTTTAGTTTCTTCAACAATGGTAACAATTGGGTCATATTTTTGTGGCCAACTAATGAGAATTTTTTCAACAATTCTTTGATCAGAAATTTTTTTCCCCATAAGTTTTCATTTAATTCACAGCCTCCATGAGTCTAGACAAATAATCTTTCACTCCATTTCTTTCATTCTCATATTTTCAAAATCCCTTCTCAAGGATTGAAGTTTAATGGTTCTTACTTTCAGCGAGCCCCAATACTCTTTGTGTAGAATATCCCAAGCCTCCTTTGCTTTTGTTGTATGGATGATTCTTGGAAAGATTGTGTCGGCAATTCCTTGTTGAATCAAGCTTAGGGCTTTTGCATCCTTCTTCCTATGCTCCTTCAATTGTTGTTTTCGGGCGTTCGTTAAGGCCTCTTCATCTTTCGATTCATCATACCCATCTTCTACATACTCCCACAAATCATATGAAGCAAAAAATAGTTTTCATCCTCACACACCAATGATCATAGTTGTCTCCATTAAAAATTGGAAATGAAGGTTGTTGAATGCCCATGGTTTGGTTGCTTAAACTCGCCATCACTGTTGCTTTCATCGAAGTTGTTTGCTGTCAATAATCTTCATGATCAGCTTTCTGATCTGACCTTGCTCTGATACCACTTATGTTGGCTTTAGATCTTTAATCTAAACCAAACAGTGCTAAAGACATGAAGAAAAAATAGGGGATAAAGGGCACAAAAACAGGGGCTGTTCGTGGAGGAGCAAAACCAGCCACTTTTGTTCTCATTTTATCACTTCATTATAGCAAAACCTTGCTAGGTTAAGTTCTTGAAAGATTACATCTAGGCCCTACACTGGGCAACATCTCTACCAACACTAAAAGACACTAAAAGACAACAAAACATAAAATTGATTCTTAACTAAACAAGACATTAACTTTAACACAGTGAAGTTCCCTTGTCGGTATGATACACTCTGTCATCTAATCAATGACTAATTTGTCTTTTCCTCCATAGTCTAGACAAAGAGATCTTTCTTTTAGGAGACTTTTAACCAAATTTTCTTTATGACCCGTAACCAAATTTTCTTCGAATACTAAGAGCATCTCCAGTGATGTGAGCTAAATTACCAATGGTATTACTATTTTAACACATGCTACAGTACTAAATGCTATAATTTGACACAAGGTGCTCCAATAGTGCAAATGACATAGTGTGTTATTTTTTGCCACAACCTCCATTTTTTCATTTTTTTGCCCATGTGCGACTTTTTTTTTTTTTTTAATATATAAGATTTTAATATTATTTTTGAAAATATTGTATTTATTTACGAACTATTTGGTTACTGAGAAAATTTTGGAAGAGAAATATTGTATTTTTCACAGTTGCTAGTGTGTTTGGTTGTTGAGAAATGGAGGGACAGCTGACATGGCAAATATAGCAATAGCTCACCCTTGTGCTATATTTGGCACAAGGGTGAGCTACTGCTATTTTTAGCACAAGTTTTTTAACACACTATTGGAGCAGCCCAACTTGTGCTAAATGCTATAATATAGCAATAACATAGGTTATAGCTCACCGCTGGAGATGTTCTAAGGTTACGTATGGTACATGGGAATAAATGAAGTCTTTTTTTTTTTTTTTAATAAATCTGCAAAAGGTGAATTTTATTAAATGGAAATAGGAGAACAAGAAGTAGACACCCAAACAACAATAGCATCACACCCCACCAAACACACCAACCAGTAAGACTACACTAGAAAACAATACAAACCCCAAACCCGCAACATATATGGCTGCTAAAGATAAAACAAAACCCCACACCTGTCTAAAGCAAACAACTCCCTAAACCTAAAAATGTTCCCTGAGCATTCGCACACAAAAAAGCCATCTCCGACTAATAAGACAAAACCAATTACCGGAGAAGATCTACCCTAAAGCTACCTCCAACAAAGCAAAAAGAACAATATTAAGCAACAAAATAGGATATATGTAGACACCCCATTTTTTCCCCATATTTGATGGTGAGTTCCTGATGATGAGGTCTATGATGTTTATTGTTAACCCGAGTCTCTTTTTTGCGAGCAAAGCAACCAATTGGGTTAGGTGCATATATACGTGTGTATAGATATATATAAGACTAATTGGTAGAGTCCTCCCTATACACTCTTTTCACCGTTCTCACCATTCTCATTCATCTCTCATTCATTTCAACTCATTCTCTCTCAATTGTGTTCATTGTTTCTAACCAAAGCCTTCTCTATATAGGCTCACATTCACCTAACATTTGAAGTGGTGACGAATTCATCCACCATTACAAAGTGGTGTGTCCACCATTTATGTCAAGTGATTCATCCACCATTACCAAGTGATTATCCACCATTTATCACAAGTGATTCATCCACCATTTATCTCAAGTGATAAAAATCTGTTTCTGTTTTGCTTCAAAATGATTGTCAACTTCACTTCTGCTGTCTGTCAACTTATTTCAGATTGACTAGTAACTTCACTGTATCAATAACTTCTTTTCTTTTTAATCTCAAGCAAGTGAGAAACCCATTCCAAGAAGGGAAAGAAGTGGGGAATGGTGGGGGAAATTGGGTAAATGGGAGATGTGTAGGATGGCAAAAATGAAAGAAGGGAAAGAAGTGGGGAATGGTGAGGGAAATTAGGTAAGTGAGTAAACTTGCACTTTGACCCTTCCCTATAAATAGCAAGAGCTTGGGAGAGTTTAAAGGCACCAAAAATTACATTGAGAGTGAGGGAGAGCTAATAGAGAGAAAGAGAGACTTGGGGAGGAGAGTTCTTGTGGGGAAAATACCAGAAAAGAGAGAAGTTGCATGGAGAGAAAATAAAAGAGAGATGACTTGTGAGAGAGGGAGATAGCTTGCTTGCCTCAATGAAAGTGACATTGCCGGATTGATAGTGGACCTGAGGGACGGTTTGAACACCAACCAATTTTTTTTTGTTATAAATTATATTTCATAGTAGAATTGCACAGATTGTTCAGACAGTGATTTTGCTGTAAGTAAAATTTGTTTGGCTAACCTCGTTTTGTAGGAGAGTTGATTTTGTTGCTGGAAAGATGAATTAGAGGCTTTATGCGTACGCATGGCAGCTTCTGTCAATTTTTCTATGTTTTGGTAATTAATTGTTTATATGTTTTATTTATTGTTTTATTATGTTAATTAAAGATGTTTTAAGAAACTCTATCTCAAGGTGAGAAGAGTGATCTTCCATTAGTCATATATATAAGAGATTACATTATATATACAAGGTAACATTCTAATGAGGGTTCACTTGCCTTGTAAGAGGTGATTACAATTACAATCAAATATATTCACAAATAAGGTAAAGAATAGAGAGAATGGTGGAGAAAATCATGGTTCTAGCTTTGCACGCGTTGTCCACACTATAATTAAGGAGATGATTCGGTGGAATCATCTCTGGCTTTCAAATCATCCTTATCACTCCCCCTCAAATTTGGCCGGGGATCAGGCCAAAGGCCTAATTTGACCCTCAAATCCAAAAACGAAGTCTTGGAAAGAGGCTTGGTAAAAATGTCTGCAATTTGACGAGTGGACAATACAAATCGGGTCTCAAGCGCTCCAAGAGCTACTTTCTCACGCACAAAGTGATAATCCAGCTCAATATGTTTAGTGCAGCTATGAAAAACGGGATTGATAGTCATGTGAAGGGCACTGAGATTGTTACAATAAAGAATAGGAGGTTGTGAAAGATAAATCCCAATATCACGAAGAATAAAAGAAAGCCAAGTGAGTTCAGTAGCGGTGGAGGCCATGGACCAATATTTGGCTTCTGTACTGGATCGAGCCACAGTAGATTGCTTCCTGGCACTCTAAGATAAATAATTACTCCCCAAGAAAGTACAAAAACCTGTGGTAGATCGACGTGTAGATGGGCAACTAGCCCAATCCACATCAGAAAAGCCGTAGAGATCAAGAGAACTAGAAGCAAGAATTCGCATACCATGGTGAATAGTACCACTAATATAACGTAAGATACGCTTCACAAGTTTGAAGTGAGAAATAGTTGGAGCATGCATGTGTTGGCAAACAAAATTTATACTATAGGAGATGTCAGGACGGGTAAATGTCAAGTATTGAAGTACCCCCACAAAGCTGCGATAATTAGTCAAATTAGGATATGGCTCATTATCTATGGGCAAATGACGACCTTTAGCAGGCATGGGAGTAGCGAGGGACTTGCAACAGCTCATCTAAGCTCGATCAAGAAGTTCCTTGGCATATCGGGCCTGAGAGAGGAATAAACCTTGAGCATAATGATGAACTTCAATACCAAGAAAATAGTGAAGAAGACCCAAGTCTTTAATAGAGAATTCACACCCCAACTGAGTAATAAGCCAAGTAATATGACTCGAGTAATCTCCTGTAACGACCATGTCATCAACATAGAGTAGAATAATCATTGTCCCAAACTAAGAGTGGCACACAAAGAGACTTGGATCTGCTGTGCTACAAAAGAAGCCAAGGCCAAGGAGAAAATCACTTAGTCAATCAAACCAAGCGCGAGGTGCTTGTTTAAGGCCATAAAGAGCTCGATTAAGTTTGCAAACATGATGAGGACGAGTCAGATCTATAAACCCAGGGGGTTATTGCATATAGACAGATTCAGAAAGAAAACCATGAAGAAATGCATTCTTCACATCAAGTTGCCGAAGCTGCCAACCTTTAACAATTGCAATCGTTAAGATGGTACGAATACTTCCTGGTTTTATAATAGGAGAAAAAGTTTCAGAGAAATCAACCCCATCAATTTGGTTAAATCCTTTTGCTACGAGACGAGCCTTTAGACGTTCCAAAGAACCATCAGATTTGAGCTTAGTTTTGTAAACCCATTTGCACCTGACTACGTTCATAGCAGGAGAATGAGGAACAAGCTCCCATGTATGGTTTGCCCCAAGTGCAACGATTTCCTCATTTATAGCCTCCATCCAACCAGGATGTCTCATAGCAGATTTAATAGTGCGAGGTTCAGCTGGAATGTTGGGTGAGACACGGGCTGTATGATTGTTCATATACTTGGGGTTGGGTCGAGAGATACCAAGTTTAGAACGAGTAACCATAAGATGAGTGGAGCTTTGCACATCATGGAGAAGAATAGGGGATTCAATAACACAGTCATCTATAAGTGGATCGTCATGAGTGAGAGTGCCAACACAGGGTGATAAGCACGGTGCTGTAGGCTCAAATGGGAGTTCATCCACAGCAGGAATTGTAGGTAAAGCACTGGGAAGCGGCATAGGAGAGTGGGCTGTGACAGTCTCCTCAACAAACCCAGTAGGTAGTTGAGAACATAGAGGATTTACTGTGGTGGAGCCAGGATCCATAGAAGGTTGTACAGGGCATGAGATGGAAGCATTAGGTGAAACTAATGGAGGGCTAGAATCCATCTATGAATCAATTTCCCAATTTGAAAAGGTGCTCAACTCCTCCTCAAATTGTAAGTGATCATATAGTCGGGTTGGCTCATGAAAAGGAAGAATACTTTAATCAAAGACAACATGGCGAGAGATGTAGATGCGACCTGTGGGAGGATATAAACAACAATACCCTTTGTGCTTAGAGCTATAGCCAATAAAAACACAGGGCAGCGACTTTGGTGAGAGTTTGTTAGTTCGATAATCACCTAAATAAGGAAAACACTTACAGCCAAAGATTCGGAAGGTTGAATAATCAGGACATTTTCCAAAAAGATGATAAAATGGGGAATCCATATCAAGATGGGGTGATGGTAGCCTGTTGATAAAAAAGACAGCCGTAGAGAAGCATTCTACCCAGAAGCGTAGAGGGAACTTTGCATGAAACATCATAGTGAGGCCAAGTTCAGTGATGTTGCGATGTTTACGCTCGACAATCCCATTTTGTTCTGGAGTTTTAGGATATGCAGATTGATGGCGGATGCCGAGATTAGCCAAGTATTTTGTAAACACACCATCCACAAATTCCCCTCCTTCATCACTTTGAAAAATCTGAATTTTAGCATCAAATTGACAAGTCACATATTTGTGAAAGTGGTCAAAACATGCAAATAATTCAGATTTTTTTTTTCATAGGATAGAACCATGTGAAGCGTGTATAACCATCAACAAAGATTGCATAAAATCGAAATTGCTCCTTAGATCTAACTGGGGCAAGTCCCCTTAAATCACAATGAATTTTATAAAAGGGAGATTTTATTTCATCATCAATTGGTAAGAATGGCAGCCTACATGATTTTCCCATTTAACAACTGGTACATATTTCGGAAGATTAGTTTTTCTCATCAACTGAAATAAGATTCCTACGCCGCAAGTGATCAACAATTTGCTACTGTGGGTGTCCAAGCCGCTAATGCCATCCCTCACTGGTCATTCGCCTAAACTGGTGAGAAAAGAATGCCACTTGCTCTCCATCAAGAGCATAGAGGCCGCCTCTCTTACTACCTTTAGCTACTACTCTGTTTGTTGTCTTATCCTTAATCACAAACCCATGTCCATTAAATTCAAATTGAAGAGGAAAATCACTGGTGAGTTTGCTAACAGAGAGTAAGTCTTTCTTTATATTTGGTATAAGTAACACATCATTCAACTGAATAGGAGAAGTTTCAGAACCAATAGTAGCTTGTCCAATGTGAGTTATAGGCAAAATTTGACCATTACCAACCATAACTCCATCATTACCATTATAGGGAATTAGAGTATGAAGGTTACCTGGGTCACCTGTGATATGATCAGTAGCTCCAGTGTTAGGATACCAGGTAGCCTCTTGGTTGTCAAAAATTTTCATGGCTGCCAGAGCTTGGGGAATATCGGCAGCAGTAAAGGAATGATTGAACCGATTAAAGCAAGTGAGAGTAGTGTGCTTCTTTTTACCACAAATCTGACAAACAGGGGCATCATCATTTTTTGACTCAATTTTTGGTTGAGTTTGGAGCGAACCATTGGCATGATAGGGACGTGGTTGCGTGGGTGCATTAGTATTGGAACCAGAGGACCCAGAGGAACTCCCTTGGACAAAACCACGACCTTTAGAATTGAAGGAAGGTGGGCCACCATTTTTTTTCTTGTTTTTTTTGCTGCGTTGTCCAAGGAATGCCATTTGTGGAGGTGAACCATCAAGTTTGTAGCGTTCGGAATGACTTTCTAAAAGAGTAACAACTTCAGAATAAAGTGGCACAGGGGGACGAAGCATGGTTGTGCAAAACATTTCATACCTTTGGCCCAGGCCATTTAGAAGCCAGAATGTTTTTTTTGTGATCTGCCACTGGCTTTCCAATGGCTGAAAGATCATCACAAACAGCCTTGAATCGTCGCAAGTATTCAGCTAAAGTATCAGTGCCCCGTTTGATAGTTGTGAGACACTTCTTGAGAGCAAGGCCACGATCCGATGAGACCCGAGAAAAGGAATGAACCAAGGCATTCCAGACCTCAACAGTAGTGTCAAAACCCACAACAATGCCAAGTACTTCCTCGGAAAGAGTGGCTGTTAGCCAACCTTTCTCCAATCGATCAGATTTCTGCCATTTTAAGAAAGCGGGGTTGAGCTCACTTGACTGGGAACCAGATGCAGCATTAGAGAGGCACTGTGGTGGGGACTTGGTTTCTCCAGTAATGAAACCTTGAAGGTCATAGCTTTCAAATATGTTGAGCATTTGAGTTTTCTATAGAAGGAAATTGGTGGAGGTTAGCCGAAGTGACACAAAATTAGCGACATTTTGTGTCACTGGATATGGGTAGGAATCAATGGTGGAGGAAGAGTTTGAGACAATAGACATGGCTGAAAGAAGTTTCAAAGGTGAATAAAAAAAAATGGAAGACCAATTCTCTACCTCACCAAAAGCTCTGATACCATAAAGACGTTTTGAGAAACTCTATCTCAAGGTGAGAAGAGTGATCTTCCATAGTCATATATATATAAGAGATTACATTATATATACAAGGTAACATTCTAATGAGGGTTGACTTGCCTTGTAAGAGGTGATTACAATTACAATCAAATATATTCACAAATAAGGTAAAGAATAGAGAGAATGGTGGAGAAAATCATGGTTCCAGCTTTGCATGCGTTGTCCACACTATAATCAAGGGGATGATTCGGTGGAATCATTTCTGGCTTTTAAATCATCCTTATCAAATTTGCCATATGTGCATGTGTCTTTAATTACTGCATGATTCAAAGGCAATCCAGATTAAATTAAAATATTAAATATGGTCAATGAATAGAAAATGAGGGTCGGTTTATTACCGGGCATTATTGGCTACCTAACACCTTCCTAAGATGTACCCTAACTCCGAATCTTCTCTGGTTAATAAAAATGGTTCCTAGCCTTTCTAGGTCGAAACTTTTATTCATATCCTAATCTTCCGGGGTTAGCACCATCAGAAGCAAAGGTAGGTAAATGCATGTAGGTAAAAAAGGGTGCATGGAGATCGGTGCTCTCACAATAGTGACTCTATTGGGGACTAAAGAGCTTAACTTCAAAGTATTCATTAACCATAATTAGTATGTCTAATTTAATCTGAGAAGCCCAAAAAAAATGTTTTAAAAAAAATTTATAGTAAAATATTGCGCGCACACACTATGGCCTGTGTCTAAACTATAATGGCAATTGGGTGACGATTCCTAGATTCTACTCGTTTCTTGGGTACTTCACACCTGCTCCATCAACCTACAGCTTGTGCCCCTAACCTGTGATAAGCTTGTGAGTACGTTAATGGATTGCTCTTCGAGCATCCTAGCTTGGTTAACCCATTGAAGGTGGAGGATATAAAGAGACCCTTGGTTTAACCTGCACATTAAGAACATGAGTAAATTTACTTTTTCTTATAATTCTATGTGAATGTGTGAAATGCATCATTTTTTTTATTTTTTATTTTTTAATCATTAGGATGTGGGTATGGGACGAGGCCTAATGTTATTTAAAGTCTTTGGATTAATGCCCAATCAAAAGGTTAATTTTGCAAATGGTTTAAGTTTGTAAGAAATTTAGGGGTCCATTGTGTGTAACCATTGGGAGTCCATTATGTATGGCTGTTAGGAGTCCACTTTATGCGTTCACTGTGTGCAACCTGTCGCTACCCCAAAAAGGAAGGAAGGAGTATCCTCAGAGAGATGTGTTTAAGGGATTCCTTTACTTTTTAATGGGATGACCCTGGTTTGCATTGGCGTGGAATGAGGGTTGTGAAAATGGATGATTTTTAACAAATTGATTAGGTTCATTTCAAGGGCGTCTTGGCTAGACTAGAGATGCAAGCATATCTAGAATAATCAAGGTTATGGAGTTGCTACCAACCATGGGTTTTGAGGACATGATCGGTCATCCTAAAGTCTATTAAAAATGGGTTCACTTGGGTTTCCAAAATAAGTCCATTTGAGGCTTATTAAAAATTGGTCCCTTTGAGGCTCATTTGAAAAAATTGAGTGACTCCTAAAGGTCTATGAGACTAGAGATTAAGGGTAAGAGGGTTTGGTTACGAGTGAGGAAGGTGTTAGCCACCCCACATCTCTCGTTGGAATCCAATGGTTCCTAATTTTAACAATGTTTCTTTTTGAATCCCCTATTGATCTTATTGATTTCCTACACGAGCAATTTGACATGAAATGTTCCATTTGAAGGACAGTGAATTTAATAGTGAATGTTTGAAGGCATTTGAATAAAGTTTTGAATGAAAGGTTTGAAAATATGCCTTAAAGTTTTGTGAATGAAAATCTTTTGAAAAGACTACAAATTCGCCTTCCTTCTTATGGATATTTCAAATCAAATTGGTTAACTCCAAATAAAGGGTATCCCCACCTCATAAAAAAATCAAGTTTTTTTGAAAGGATGGAAATGGAAATGATGTGATTCTTTTTTGAATAAATTATTATCAAGTGCGCATCAACCTTGGACTTTAGAAAACTCGAGACTTTTGAAGTCTTTAAGAATGGATTTGAAAGAATACTTTTAGAAAGTATTTGAAGGCAAAAGGGTTATTCCCTAGTTAAAAGCTAGTTAAGTCTTTTGAAGACAATAATTCCTTTTGAAGGAAAATGATTGTTTTGCGAAGGGATGCACTTTTGAAGTACAATGAAAATTTATTTCCTTGGAAAATGAGAGTGGACTTTATGATGCCTAATTCTTGTCACCAAAGGATTGCACAGATGGGATGTGGTTTTGGAAAATTGATTTTATATAGTGGTGGGACTTTTGAAAAAGGTATGTCTCCTTTTAATAAAAAAGTCCATTTGAATCATTCTTTTGGAATGAACCCGTCAATTAAAGCTTAGATAATCACCATGGTTATACAAATATTTATTGAAAACTTCCTTTGAGCTTAACTTGTACATTCATATGATTGAAATTCATTCTTAAAATGGATTAATGAAAATTGCCTAAACTTGGTTTTTGACAAAACCTGTGTTTGAAAATCATCTTGCTAAACCTTGGGTTAAGCAAATTGTAAATGAAGTTTGATTTTGTAATCAATGGTTAATGAAACAACCCAAAGTCTAAAAGAGTTTGTAAAAAAGTAGATTTAGGCAAAAGGTGAGTTTAAACTTTCATGAAAAGTTCATTAAGAAAATGATTTAAAAGACTTGAAAATCAACTACAATGAAATGGCATATCAAGGTTGCAAAGGATTTTTAGATTTCCATCCCCTTGTGAGGATGTTAAGAACGCATTGGAAATCACTTAATTGGTGATTTTTGGTAAATTTTTTGGATGAAGAAAATGGGTGCTTGGATTAGGGGTGCAAATCGGTTTGGGCTAGAGGTGTTTCTGGATCGGACTGAACTAATTTGGGACCTCAAAATTTGTCCCAGAACTGGACCAATTAGGCCTTGGACCAAGACCGAGACCAGACCGAAAAATTTAGTCTGGGCCGGTTCGGTTCTCAATTTTTGTTCTTTTTCCATTTTTTTTTAAATTTATAAAATGGCATTTCCTGCTAATCATTCTAGCACCATTTTTTCCGACGAAGTCCAACTCCATTTTTTCCAATGAAGTCGCAAAGCAAAACATCCCAAACAACTAGAACACATCCCCAACACCAAAAAATAAAAAATAAAAAATAAATAAAGAACTGAGAGAATTCTATATTCAATAATTTCACAAAATTCTATATTCAATAATTTCAAGGTTCTCTGCTATGGTGGGAGAAGGAGAGAGAGAGAGAGAGAAAGGGAGGGGTTCATAAAACCCTCTTATTACCACCGACGAAAACCCTCCAATCCACAAATGCAACCCAGTTCAAAAACACCCAAATCATAAACACCCAAATGGATTATAAATCCAATTCAAAAACACCCATTGGCTAGCGACGATGGTGGCAGTCTAGATATGGAAAATGGCTCAAGATCTGAAAAGTGAAAACCCATTCTTTTTGACGATTAATAGTTCGCCAGTGAGAGGCTAAGAGGGGGCTACATCAAATCTGAGAAAAAAAACTGAAAGATTAGACCATGTGGGTGTTGGATCAACATTGGATTTTAGGGGGGGGGGGAAGGTACCAAAAGGGACTGCCAGCAATAAAGGAGTGAGGCGATGACGGCTAAGTGAGTGTGCTGATGACGGCTTGTAGGGGACTGCCGGTGATGTAGGGGTGAGGGCATGAGGTGATGACGGGAGTGAGGAGTGACGGCGTTGAAAAGCAAAGATGAGAGAAAATGAGAGGGGTGGGTTTAATGGAGGCGTGAGGGGTTTGATGGAGGTTTGAGTGGTTTTGTTTGACGAAGGCATGAGTGGTTTTCACTTTTTAGAAAGCTCTTCCATCTTTTTGACCAAGGATAATATATTATATTATATTATATACTATAAAATATATATAAAACTCTACAAATACATAAAGCTATATTATATATTATATATAGAGGAGGGATCCATTTACGCCTAGTGTAAGAGTAAGTTTCTTACACCTTTCTCTAACCATTGATCCATTTTCATCTAACGGCTGCCCTCCATCTCCGCCTGATACCTTTTTAAACAAGGGATTGGGTCTAATTTTTAGGTTGGGTTACAATTAAACCCAACACCTATTACACCTAATCAAATACTCCATATCTCTTATCAATTTACCATACCTGAAGTCCTGGTCCTCTCTCCTTTTCTCCTCTCTAGCCCTAATTCTCTAACCCTATGTCAAGTACTTTCTCTGTCTCTCACCGTGTGTAGACCTCTCACCATCACAGATCTAAATGCCCATATAATAGGGCATGAGGAGGATGTTTCTAAGTTAAATGAAGCTTTTCTGTTTTAATTCATGGCCATGGCTACAACAACCCTTTCTTACATCTCTCTAAAGCCCTAACCCCCATTGTGATGAGGCCACAAGTTGGAGATTTCCAAGCTGTGATGAAGTTTTAATTGCTGTGATGGGTAAAGATGGTCGCTTGTGTAAAAACTGCATCTCTTCAATTGTTGGCCATGGCTTAGATGGGGTAGAGGCATATATGTGATGGACTTTAAAATTAAAAAAAAAAGATTTCAACTTGTGGGTTTGCTTCTAAAATGTCAGTAAAAAAAAAAAAAAAAAAATGAGCCTCAAACATAGAAAAATGGTTGTATGCTTCAAACTCAGAAAAATTGATGGAAAATATGAATGATTTAAGTTTTTAATTAGATTGAGAATAATTTTGTGTGTTGAATTTTTAAAAAGGTTATTTTGTTTATGGTTCATTGTTATCCATTTGGTATTTTTCCACACCTAAGTAATCTTAGATTTGGAACACTGTGATCATGTTTATTGAACTTGGGTTATGTGGGTAAGAAGTAAGAAGAGAAGTTGGTTCTAATTTTAAGAAGCATGATCACAGTGATCACAAAGAAGAAGGAAGAGGAGGAGGATGAAGGATGTAGCAGTAATGGCGTTGCGGGTGTAAGGTCGACAACTATGAACTCGATATCAATGGTGGAACTATGTAAGAACCAGAGAAAAAAGGGAAGAGACAAAGAGAGGTGTTGGGGCGTTGGCATGGAGAAAAACATGAGTTAATTGAATGGGTTTTTGGTAATATCTAAAACTTGACCCGCATATGTCATGAAAATAAAATATTCTAAAATATTAGGGACCACTAGATTCAATGCTAATCAAGGGTTATAAAAAGGTGTAAGAGACTTACTCTTACACTAGGTGTCAGCGGAACCCTCCTATATAATATAACATTTATATATATATATATATATATATATATATATATGGGGAGGGTTCCGTTGACACTTGGTGTAGGATTAAAACCCTTACACCCTTTTATAGCCTTAGATCTCTTTTAATCTAATGGTCCTTATGTTTATGGGTCTTTTTACTGAAGTTGTGGATGCGGGTTGGTTTAAGAAGAAAAACCCAAGACCCATTCGTTCTCCATTCCTCTGCCTTCATACCCATCCTCCGACCCCCCTTCTTTCTCCCCTTCGGTCAAGCCCTAACCCAATCCAATCACATTCTCACACCCACAATCTCTAAATCCCACCATGCCCAAACAAAGATAGCTACATGTATGTGTATATATATATGTGTGTGTGTGTGTATCATAACAAATTAAGAAGAGGAATTTTTCACTTAAAGAGAACATGTCCAGCTTACAATACTTTTGTTCTTGTAACTTTTATTTATTTATGTGTTTTGTTTTATGATACACCCATTTGTTTTTCTAGACTTTGAAATCTAAGCTACTCAGTTAAGTCGGCAAACCAGTTCCACGCATTCATTTTCAGATTTGAAAACGGCATTGATTCATGAGAAACGAATTTGCCTTGTACAATTGTACTGGGTATTATCCTTGGATGTAATATCTTGTCTGGTAGGGAACAACCCATATGGTTTTCAAATCCATATGAAGAAGAAGAAGAAAAGAAAAGAAAAGAAAAGAGAGAATAAATGGGTTAAAAGAAGAAAACACTCTAACATTGATATGAAATGGGTACATGCCATACATCACCCTTAACCCCCTCAAATAAAGAAATAAATGGGTATGAAGAAGAAAGCTCGCAATCTCCTCTCAGATCTAACAGTCAGGTTAAATGGATTCATTACCCAAATTTTTTTTTAAAAAAAAAAGGTTAAAATAGGAAGAAGGAAGTGATTCTGAGGTCGTCAATGGAATGGATAAAAATAAGAGAGAAGAGGGAACGAAAAGAGGTGGAGGAGGAGGTGGTGGAAGAAGTTGCTGTAGTGATGACGCCGGCGGCGGAATGGGTAAGAACCAGTTGTTGGAGAGAGAGATAGAAAGTGTTGACTATGTTAATCAAATGGGTCTTCGCTTGTGTATCTTAACCCGACCCCAAATCTGTAACTAACAAAAAAAGATCCGAAAGAAAAAACACCGTTGGATCAAAAAAGATCTATGGACATAAAAAGGTGTAAAAGTTTAACTTTACACCAGGTGTCAACCGAACCCTCCCCTATATATATATATATATATATTATTGGTTCTCGGTCTAGGACTTCAGTCCGGTCCGGGACTGAAACCCCCTAAACTGTGGATCGGACCGAAATTTTCGGTTTTTGAAAAATTGTCCTGTGAACCGGACCGAACATTGTTTGACCCGAACCAGGCTAGTCCACGGAATTACCCGAACCATTTTGCACCCCTAGCTTGGATGCCATGAAATCAACTTAAGCAAACTTGGTGCATTAAGGAAAACAAAATATTTTGGGCAAAAATCACCTATGGGAAAATGGCCAAATGGGAATGCAAATAATTTTTAAAAATTATTTCGTTTTGAAGGGGCATTAGGGAGACATAAAAGGACCTTTGAGAATTTTTGTGGAATTTTCCCAGTTGAGGAAATTGGATTTTGGAAACCATGAAATGGGGTGAATCAATAAGGGACTTTTGACAAAAACAGCATTATTTTTCTCAAAACCACTGGTGAAGATTTGGTCCAAAAATGGTCAAATAAATTTTTAAAATTTTTTCCTTCGGCGGAGATGTTCTAGACACATTAGGGAAGACTCATGAATGTTTTGGGATTTTTCTGAATCAAACAAATGGGGCATTTGAAGGAATTACACACATTCTGCCATTTTGGTGGCAGTGTGTGCATTTTGGGCATATCTTGAGTTCAAGAGCTTTTCTTGCAATTTCCTTTGGTGGGTCAACTTAGGACACATAAAGCTACACTCTCAAATTTTCTAGGGTTTTTAAAAAATCATTTGTTGAGTTTTTGAAGTACAAAAAGTGGGGTGAAGTGAATCTGTCCCGATTTAAACACACTTGGAATAATGGGTTGAAAGAGGGATCAAATGAATTTTATAAAATCTGAAATTTTTACCTCATGAAGTAGGGATACATGAGAATCCCCTGAATTTTTGGTGGATGAATGGAGAAGAGAGAAATGCTTTCTTCGCGGACGAATCATTCCAAGGAATTAACATCTCAAATTACAAGACATGTGACATGAGCATCACGGTCCCGGTTCTTCGAACCTCTATTGACGAGCTCGGGGAGAAGCGCAACTCTGCAAGAAGCTTTGAACCAGGGGTTTGAAGTGAAGTATCACATAGACCAATCGACATGTGGGGCTTGTGAGAGTTCAAATGGGATATCTGGATCATCAAACTCCACTTCGCTCTTTGTTTGCTATTGCCGCAATCAATCCGAGCCACTGTCGTCGTGTCCAATCCCGGGTATGTATCTCCTTTTTTGACATATATGCCCATTAAGTTCTGCAGTTCTACAGCATATAAATTGATTTCCTGCCTCCTTAGGCTTAGGCCTCATCATGGTCGATCGCCGCATAGTTACTTTGGGAAAATGAAATTAAACTGCTTCATTTCAGACAAGTTTTCAAAGAAATTCTCCAAAACTTGGATATTAAAATTAGAGCCTAAGATATAACACTAGTTTACTAAAAAAATTTGCAACGTTATTGGTGGAAAATTTGGGGTCTGGAATTTTGACAAATGGTCCATAGCAGAATATGATGAAGCTAGTGTGTAAGGTTAGGGTTGCAGTTCCAAAAACTTCCTATGGCCATCAATTGCATTAACTCGTAGCCATTCCTCCTACTGACGGTCGGTTTGTGTCTTCTGTTTTTTTTTTTTTTTTTTTTGGGTACATGAGAGGTTTGAATCTCCAACTTAACCTACTCATGTTATTTACAGTTTTACCCCATCCCTCACCACTAGACGTACTAGCCTCTATGGATCTAGTTTGTTTTTAACATCAATTCATAACACCCCAAAAATGATATCATTTGTATGCAATGTGTTAATTTTGGCTCAAATTACGGACCACACAATGCAAAGGATATCCGATTGCTCTTGTTTTCCTTCGATTTAGGGTTATTGAGGGATGGATTCCTAACTCGAAATTCATGTGTGTAAGCCAATTGTTGTGTTGGATTGCATCAACCGTTGTTTAGGGTGGTAGATAGATAGATTGTTATGGTCCACAGGGTCATAGTCTTCCTTCAACTTTTAATGAGGCTTTAGGCCCATACACTTGGTTTGACCTTAAGAACAAAATTCAAACTCAAACAAGATGGTCATAACAATTAACCGACTCTCGTTGATATTTTCTTTAATCTTTGGTGGGCAGTGCTGGCCCCACCCTGTGCGTGGTGCGGGTTGTTAGGATTCCACGTTTCTCTTTGAAGTTTGACCATGTCAACGGTCCAAGGGAAGCCAAGGGAAGGGAAAGCTATTTATTAGTTGGGAGCTGGGACGACAGAGAGAGAGAGAGAGAGTTTGGGCTGAGCTAGCGTTGGGCTTTGCTGGAGCTTAGTCCAAACTCAATTTAGGCTTCACAATTGATATTTGAACAAGCTTAGCTCCGCCCAAGCTTGAGTAAATGTTCGCTTGGAAATTTCCAGGCTAAGCAGGGATATGAAATCGCGGCTAAGCCCAACACACCGCACTAGATATCGACCACACAATAAAGAAGCTCACATACCGGTTATGTTTCTATCAACACGTGTTGATATAAGTTATATCAGCACTATGCATTAAAGGTTGTACTCCGTACATTGGTTCAATTTACCTTACATCCCTCTAATACACAAGGTAGAACTTCCAATGAGGATGTTGATATAAGTTATATCAACATATGCTTAATTACCTCATCATCATCCTAGCCTTATATGTGTGCTAAAATTTTAAATATATATATATATATATATATAGAGAGAGAGAGAGAGAGAATTGTTCCTATCAGCTGCAGCTGATATACCCCTATATCAGCTGCAGCCATCCTGGCCATTCAATCACTTTAAAACCAATCCAAGGCTTAGATAGAGATCTGAGAAAACAAATGAGCTTGACTCGATTTTGACCCACAATCTATGTGCTTCTTCCTTCTTTCATCTCATTTTCTTTCTCGATCCAAACTTAAAATGTCAAGACTGGGGGGGCGTGTTTGAGTGTGCTTACTTGCTTAGTTAAAACATTAAAATGTCAAAAGTTAATTTTCTGATGATATTTAAGCCAGGATCCGCTTCAGTCTTTCATTCCCTTTATTATTTTTTCCTCTCTCCCCTTCTTTCATAAAGTATTTTAGTCCAAATCCACGCACTTTTGCCGCACTTAGTTATTAAGAAAGTAAGTTTTTTCAGCATTGTGAAGAAGAAATTTTATTTTAGTTAGTTATTATTTTATTTTTCTTTTTATTAATAATACTTTGATAGTAATTTAAAAATTCAAAAGAAAAATAGAACATCCATTATTCAAATGAAGTTAAATAGGAATTAGCATTTGGTCTTTTTGAAAATATTTTGACCTTGTTTGAATAATAAATCTAGATACTTTTACACTTGATCCCTATTTAGTAGAATGATCAATCTCAACTGTCCAGATTGTGGAATAGTGAGTTAGTGAGTTGGTGTGTTGGGAAGACACTGAACATCTTTTTGCATAGCATGCACTTCTAATCCTAAGTCCCCAGAATTCCCCAAATTATGATTCTTGGAATTAACTTTCAAATCCAACAGGAATCAACTATAATCTGATTCTCTAGTTTGTTATTTTGTGAGATTTCTGGACACATAACTGTCTCCATCAGATTGGCTCATCTTGTTCTTTCCTTTTACCTTCCTAGCATGTGAAGATAAGTGGGCAAAAGAGTTCTCTTTTCAACACTTTCTGTTCAACCAACCAAACTTTACCCTAAAGTCTTCCTCTCAAAATCATACCACAATCACTCAATTTCTATATACCACAAGTACCCTAAAGTCGTCTTCTCACAATCATACTAGAATCATTTAATTTATATAACGGTAATACTATTGAACTCTTCTAAACAGCTCCTATGATATGTCATGAAAACATATTAGGACGTACTAGAGGGTTTACCCCCAATATGTTTTCATAACACATTATGGGATGGAATATAGAGGTGGATAAGTGGGGTTCAATAGCACTAGTCCCAATTTGTTTTCATAACACATCATGATGTTGTTTAGAAAGGCTGTTAGCCTGTTAAGGGGGTTTATAACGTTTTCGTTTTATATACCGTAAATACCCTCAAATGCTCACAAAATGCCTTCGTGCCCCATTAATTCCCATATTTCTCCTCTTTTTTTTTCTTTTTTTTTTTGGGTATAATTGGTGGGGTTGCAACCCCTAACTTATTTTACTCCTACCAACTCATCCTGTCTACTCTAGTGGGTAGGCATGTGGGTAGTCTATTTTTATAGGGGAATCTCCAATTTGTCGTATACTCAGATTTTGGCTATTTTAGAGGGCAGTAATGTCATTGAACTATATATTATGATATCACCATAACAAGGACATGATGGTATTTCCAATGCTAGTGTTTGATTTGGCAGAGTTTTTGTTCCGATGAGCTTGAGTAGGGTTCTCCTAAAGCAGGAAAAAAAAAAGGTGGCCTTTGAATGTCAATTTCAGGGCCCAAAGTTGATAATCACAACTTCAAATATTTTAGTAATTTCGTTTGATTTCTCTAAATTAGTCCGAAATTTTTAGATAAAATTTCAGGCAACTTGAAGAACTTATTAAAAAAAACCAAAAAACTGAATTTATTAGTATATCTATGTGAATTTTCATGTAATTGGGCCAGCATCATTCACTCCAAATTTGTCCTCTAACATGATTTGGATGCTTTGTAAAAGTCCAAATTCAAGTGACTAATCGCAATTTCATCCCAAATTTTCAAATTAAGACGTGGACCAACCCTAGTAGTTTAATCAAAATTGATTTAGAGTTTCCAAATGAGACGGAAGAAATCAAGTCATGGATACAACTCATGGGCTCTTAGCCAAAAAAAAAAAAAAACACAGATTTCAACTCATGGGCTGTGGTCCACTCTCTTAATCATTTTGAAGGAACCAAAATTCATTCTGTTGCTTGAACCACTTCTTGTCTTTCTCTGCCTTTTCAAACAAAACCAAACATTATATTATTATATACCAAAACAAAACAGTGGTAGGAATGGGATATAGACCACCCAACTTCGTCAAAACCAACTACATAGAATTTTCCTCCTACTGCCAATGCTTCCCTCCATTTCAACCCCTCTTTTCCCTGCTCCCCCTCCTCTGTTTTCCTCTGCTTTCTTCATTCCTTCTACCACAAATGGATCTCCAAAAGTTCTTCATATTAAAAAACAATTTCCATATATCTCTCATTTTCATCATCTTCGTCACTTTAGTTGACAAAACTCTTTCTGTCGACCCAAAATTTGCGGCCTGCAGCATGCCTCAAAACTGCGGAAAAGGCCCAAACATACGCTACCCTTTTTGGATTAGCCATAAACAAGCATCCTACTGCGGTCTCCCAAACTTCGAGATCACATGCAGTAACGAAAATCCAGTTCTCGCAATTTCCAATGATGATTATATCATTACAGATATTTTACAAAAACCATTCATTTCTCTTGGTCAATTCAGCCCTCTCTGAGGACTCATGTCCAACTCCTCTGCATAATATTAGCCTTGATGGAACGCTATTTAGCTACAGTTCAACTTACAGCAATCTCTCCCTCTTCTATAACTGCACCTCCGAACCTGCTGACTACTTAACATATTATTCAGTTCAATGCATGAGCAACGCAACCTTCCACTCGTTCGCCATTTTTCATAAGGAAGGTTTGAGTCGCGTGAATTATTCGATAGAGTCCTGCCAGTCTTGGGTTGATGCGCCTGTGGACTTGGGTGCTGATCATGAATTCCAGAGCTTGTGGAAAACGAATTATACGGAAATTTTGAAGATGGGTTTAGTTTTGAATTGGACTGCAAATAACTGCAGCAACTGTGAGAGAAGTGGTGGGCACTGCAGATTCGATGATAACGAATTCCTCTGTTTTTGCAGTGATCGACGTCATCTCAAAACCTGCGATGATGGTAAATATACTACAAATTAACTATTTCAAACATCTTTCAGTAAACTCTTCAGTTCTCTTTCCTGCTAAATTATTGAAAAACAACAGAGAGCAAGATGCTCCTTGTAGTTTTGATGTTTTCGTTTTGATTTTTATCTTTCCCTTCCTAGTTCCTACCCTTTGCCGATCAAAACAAAAATTTCTGAGTTTGTCTCATTAGGCTTAATATTTGGTCTAAGCAAATATTTAGGCCTTACCCTATGATTTTTTAATATTTATTTCCTTATCATATTGGAGATTCATAGCTTTGATAGTCTTATGTGTGCCATGAATTCCATAAAAGACACTACTAAGAAAATGAAACATTATAAGCTTGGAAGAACCATTAATCATGGCAACCAAATGGAACCGCTTTTCTTTCCTTGCAGGCTTGTTTCTGTGGACTGCAAGATATTTTATCTTCTGCTTGCCTTCTTACATTGCCAAGAATGAATATAAATTTGTATGACATATAAGTTTGGATCATTTGGGAAGCATAAATGGATTCAAAAGTCATCCTACAAGGCAGAGTAGAACTACTAGACATCCAAAGAAAAAAAAATGGTGACACTCAAATTATATTTCCCTCTTTCAATGACTCTAAACATCATTTTTGGTTCTCCTCTTCTGCTAGTTAATTGTGCCTAGGAGTTTGATACCATGCCCTTTCGCCTTGCAAAGTCGATAAGTTTTTGTTGTCCTTTTACCCTTAATGGGTAATTGAAATACAGAGGACATCAATATGAATGGGTAGAATGTGACGATTCTCATGTTTATGAATATCTCCATTTTCTAAATGACTAACAGTTTATTCTATTTCATGACAACCATCACAGGCAGAGGGATTAATTGGCGACTGAAGCTTCTTATAGGTAATATGCCCCTGCATGGAATTGCTTTTGTCACCTTAATTTTCTTCATCAGACACCATGTAATTTCTTCCTGTTCCCAACAATTCTAAAACGTCTTAGCACCTAACCTTTCTTTTTCCTTCCCTCCCCAGGTTTTGGCGCCTTAGGGATTGGCATCCTTCTACCAGTAGCTTTCATTTTCTATCGACGGTGCAACAAAAAACTATATGATTCATCTTTCATCTCTCGAAGCATCTCTTCTCAACCCTCATCAATGATGGATCTTGAAAACATGGGCAAGTACTAGGAGATGGGGGTTTTGGCACCGTATATTATGGTAAGGAAAAAGACCCTTTTTGATTCAAAATTTTCTTTTCTAGATGCACCATTTGATGGATTAGGTGTATAAATAAATTGACACTAACAATCTCTTAATCAGGCAAACTTCGAGATGGGCGTGTTGTCGCTGTCAAGCGCTTATACGAAAACAACTACAAGAGAGTCGAGCAATTCATGAATGAAGTTGAGATTTTAACACGCTCACGCCGCCAATATCTTGTTGCCCTTTATGGGTGCACCTCTCGCCACAGCCGTGAGCTCCTTCTTGTCTATGAGTACATTTCAAATGGCACTGTTGCTGATCATCTCCATGGTGAAAGAGCAAAACCCGGCTCACTCCCATGGCCTATCAGAATGAGCATCGCCATAGAGACAGCCAGTGCATTGAAATATCTCCATGCTTCTGAGATAATCCACCGTGATGTCAAGACAAACAACATTCTCCTCGATGACAATTTCCGTGTTAAAGTTGCAGATTTTGGATTATCTCGACTCTTCCCATTCGATGTCACCCATGTTTCGACTGCTCCACAGGGGACCCCTGGCTATGTCGATCCGGATTATCATCAATGTTACCAGCTTACAAGCAAGAGTGATGTCTACAGCTTTGGGGTAGTATTGATTGAGCTTATTTCATCAAAGCCAGCTGTTGATATTACCAGGCATCGACATGAGATTGACTTGTCTAACATGGCTATCAACAAAATCCAAAACCATGCATTGCATGAGCTTGTTGATCCATCTCTTGGGTTTGAATCAGATTACAAGGTAAATAAGATGATAACAGCAGTAGCAGAGTTGGCATTTCGGTGTTTGAAGAATGGGAAGGATATGAGGCCACCTATAGAAGAGGTGTTGGAGTCTTTGAAGGAAATACAGAGTGAGGGATACATTGTGGGAAAGACACAGGAGGTGGATATTCCGGCTGACAATGTTGTGTTGTTGAAGAATGGGCCGATGCCGCTTTCGCCGGATTCTGTGACTCTAAAATGGACTAGCTCGTCTACGACACCTAATGCCAGTGGGTGATTAAGGTTACCTCAATTTCCTCAATTTTCCTAGTATCATACATCATATGCCACCCAAACTAACACACACACACACACACACACAAAAAAAAAAAAAAAAAAAAAAAGAAGAAGAAGAAGAAAAAGAAAAAAGAAAGGGGTCCTGATAATGTCATTCTCTTTCAATCTACTGGATTTTATGCCTTGAAGAGGATGTGCACAGTAGGAGGAGTTATTATGGGTATAAGATATAAGGTTTATTAGGTTTTTCTTGATTGATTTTTTCCTTTCTATTGATCAAGAAAATAAACAAATGTTCGTATTATTTATTTATTTATTTATTATTATTATTATTGTACATTAGCAATGTGTTCTATAGTGACGACTGACGATACTCCTTCACACTATAACTATAGTGATGGGACTTAAATTTTGAAGTTGCAGATGATTCAAGTTTTGTATCACCCTGTAACAAATGCTTGTATTATTTAAATAAACTTTTGTATTATTTATTAATTAATTTATTATTATTGTAGATTAATTTGTATTATCTATCTTTTATTAGAAGTAATTTACGATGGGCTTAAATTTGAAGTTCCAGATGATACAAGTTGACTTACAAATAATTTTTTGGGTAACTCCTCTCTCTTTGTTTGGCCTAACACATGGTCACTTGATTACAGTGTCTCTCTGTTTGGCCCGATTTGCATAACAACTCTTTCTTGATCCAATACCACAATCCTCTTATTAAATTGTGCCCCACTCTCTCTCTCACATCAAACCACAAAGTGTAATTTCAATTCTATATAAAATTAAGGGAAAATATCCAAAAACTCCCTCAAAAATAAATTCATATCCAAAAACTCTATTAAATATTTTTCCTATCCATCTAATCCAAATAAAAAAGAATCATATCTATTAATTCCAACCAGTTAATTTTTTGTTTACTGTTGTTAAAAAAAAAAAAAAGAGTGATCCAACTAAAATACCCTTCTTTGACATTAATATGTTTAATGAAAAAATTGCATATTTAATTGAATTTCTATTTTTATCATTTTTCATGTAATAAGAAAAAAAATTAATTATCATTAATTAATACTTCTCTAATGTACACATGGGGGGAAGGGAGAAGAAAAAGAGAGAGTAGGAGAGCAGGTATGCAAGTTTGAGAAAAGAGAAGGCAAAAGGGAAAATTCACCTGAATATGCATTTTTGTCATTAAACGTATCATTGTGAAAGAAGGGCATTTTAGTCGGATGAGTCTTTTCTTTTAATTGCAGTAAACAAAAATTTAACTGATTGAAGTAAATGGATATAATTCTTTTTTATTTGGATTAGATGGATAGGAAAAATATTTAATGGGGTTTTTAGATATGATTTTATATTTAAGGGAGGTTTTAGATAATGTACAACTGAAGACTAACATGTAGATAACAATGTTTATTTAGGTAATGACCCATCTAATTCTCTTTTCGCTGAGGAATCCTTCAAGAAGCTCAAATTTTACAGCTATAGGGATTACTTGGGTAGCATGATGAGTGTTATTGTAATTTAACAACTTCGTAGGCTACCCACTTTAAGCGATATTGATATATCATAAATGGAGCATTGTTATAGACAAAATTAGGGGTTTCTCTCTGCCAGGACTGCATGAACTTACCACACAATGTAGTTACACTAAAAACAAAGTTGTCGTTGGTTTAAGAAACCAGAGGCTGTCCTGTTTATCAAATAATAGAGAATCATTAAATCATAGGTTCCATAGAATAGCCCACAACGGTGGTTAAAGTTCATAGGAATAAGATTGGAAACCTCTATATGCTTATATGAATTTACTTGAATAATGAAATGACAAAGTGAAATAGTGGCCTTATCATAGCTCAAAAACAAATAAAATGTATCAATGCTCAGCATTTGTGAATGGCTATCTTTCACTAATCCATACAAATCATACAACAGGAAAAAACAAAAAAAACAAACGTCCTATAATATTCTAGAATTACATATATTATTATGACATTGATAAGATGGAGAGGGTGGAAGAATTTGCTGGTGATCTTGGAGGAGAAGATAAGTAAGGTTTTGGGGGGATTTGCAAGGCTTCGATGCTTCCTTCTAACATAGTCATCACTTCACTCATGGATGGCCTATGTGCTGGGTTTGTCTGTATACACCACAAACCCACTAATATCATCTTCCTCGCAATAGTATTTTCCTCTTCGCTTATATCGCCCTGCAATCTTAAATTGTTATTAAGCTCAAGACGCTTATAAACCCAATGTGGAAAGTATATCTCACTGGTGCGACCTCCAACATCGAGGTTTTTTCTTCCTCCAACCATTTCTAGAATCATCATTCCATAGCTGTAGACATCAGACTTATGTGAGACTCCACCAAAGTTTCTACTAAATACTTCTGGGGCAATATATCCAATAGTCCCTCTAGCTTCCAACATTGATATTATACTTTCTTTCCTCGGACATAGTTTAGACAGCCCAAAATCAGAGATCTTTGGGCAAAAGTCTTCATCAAGAAGAATGTTATGAGGTTTTATGTCAAAATGCAAGATCCTTGTATTGCACCCACGGTGTAAGTACTCAAGTCCTTGAGCAATCCCAACTGCAATTTGGTGCAATTTTTCCCATCCCAAGTGCTGATCAGTCTTTAAAGGATTTTCATTGTGTATGAACTTGTCAAGCGATCCATTAGGCATGAACTCATAGATGAGAGCTCTTTTAGGACCCTCGAGACAAAATCCCAAAAGAGTGACAACATTAACATGAGAAGTCCTACTAATGCTTGCAACCTCATTAATAAAATCTTCTCCGTTCCCTTTGGATGCCTTCAGGAGCTTCACTGCCACAGGATGGCCATTAAGTAGCATTCCCTTATAAACATTTCCAAAACCTCCTTGACCTAGTTCATCTTTGAAGTAGTTGGTAATTTTCTTGATGTCTGAATAACTATATCTTTTGGGAGCCAAAGATCCAAAATGCCTTATGAGGGCCTCAACATTTTGATCATTCTTTATATTTCCCCTCCAAAAGACCATTTCAGTTGATGATACTTTCCCTCTAAAGTAACAAAAACTGATACAAGTGAATAATATTCCAATCATGCCAGCTCCAATGCCTATGTTCAAAGAAGGAATTAACCCATTCAGTGCAAAATAAACGTGATAATATCAAATCAAGACTATCATTACAACAGATGTATATTTCTATGACTATGAGGAACATAGAGGAGAAAGAAACAGAAAAAGGATCTAGTATGAACTGCATCGTACCTATTAGAAGTTTTCTTGACTGGTTTCCAGAGGAGCCTGCAGCATAATAGTTGCATTAGAGAGGCTTAGATGGAGAAACAAAATATCGACAGTGAAGCTACATTGGTGTAAAAGATACTCAAAATATAAAAGAAGGATAAAGAATGGTTTCTCATACATATGTGGATCTGATGGACTCGTTAACTGAGACAAAAATGGGCATAGATTGTCTTTCTTGATTTCTTTTGCTCCACTTCCCCACCACCCCCCCCCCCCCCCCCCCCCCCCCCCCCCCCCGTTTTTCATGGGTACCAACCCTTCCCCCTAACCCATAGCTAGATTGTCACATCCAACTACCAGGTTTTTTTGGGATTGCAGGGGATTGCAGGGTTAAGGACTTGAACTCCTAATCTCCCCGTCCACAGGGGGAAAGATACCACCTAGCATGCTAGCCGGTTGAGCTCTTAAGTTTAATAAATGAAAACTTGGACAAAAGGAGGCTTCATTTTGATTGCTTGGATGGCTTGTCTGTTGTTACTACAAGCCATTGTACCTGTAGTAGTATCCTCAGGTTGAAAGTTCCCAATCCCATCATTTGAGAAAAATGATTGGGGGAACCTATCCATGGGATAGGGTGTAGGGTTGGTACCCCTCCAAAAAAAATTTTATTTACATTTTCTTGGTGTGGTTGTTTTTGTTTTTGTTTTCCCTTGCTAGGAAGGAGTTGACTTAGAATTCGATAAATTTAGGTTGCATTTCAGTTTCAATTGCACACTAACAAACCAGGAAAATAAAAAATAAAAAAAAATTGTTCGACTGCTCAGAAACTCATGAGGAGTTGACTTAGAATTTGATAAATTTAGGTTGCATTTCAATTTCAATTGCACACTAACAAACCAGGAAAATAGAAAATAAAAAATAAAAAATAAAAAAAAATTTGTTCGACTGCTCAGAAACTCTTGAAATGGAGAAAGCCGGATCTAAGTGGGTTTGTCATTTTACTTGCTTTGCAATTTTAGTTTTTATTTTTAAATATATAAGCATAGAGTCCTTTTATTATCAAGTGCAATTAATGTAACTTTATATCAAGTGCACTCTAAAACTCTTATTTGCGAATTTTATTTTGTGAAACCAACTGTTAGATTAATTTTGATTCATATGTAGGTAATGCATGCCAAAAATCATGTTGATCCGAGATTGAGAACTGTCTCATCCATAAATGTCCATAAATGAGTGATTGTTGTTGATTGAAAAATATAAGTTTTGGATCGAATAGCAATCAATCTCGGATCAACTTGATTTTTGACATGGATCACCTACATGAGAAGGCTATCTAATCCAACATTAAGTTTAAAAAAAATGAGTCGCGGTTAAGAGTTTTAGAGTACACTTGATACAAAGTTACATCAAGTGCACTTGATAATAAAATGACTCGCAACTCTATAAGCATATATAAAAAAACCAGCTCAATTAAGCTAGAATTTCTTTATGCAATTGGTTTTGTCAATCAAACAATTCAATTATCATCATGATCCATGGTTAAAGAAACAGAGCAATTGGTTTGATTTGCTTTCCAATTTTTACTTCTATTCAATGGTCAAAGAAAGGATATGGGCTAAACATCAATGGAATATGAATGGATAACATAGCCCCATGGAGATACCATAGCCCCATGCTCCATGGGTTCAGATCCTCTCCAATTTAATACCGTCCTGTCTTATCAAGTCTACGGCTATTAACGCGCCACATTTTTTTGAGTCTATCCAAAAAAAAGCATGCAAAATCAATCGGAAAGATCAACTGTGGCCTACAGCCGACGAATGCACCATAGTTGCTTTAGTGCTTCTGCAAGCATTATAAGTGCCAGAGATTCTTCCACGAATGATACAAAACTAGTGCTCACACTTGACCAATTTTAGATTTTCAACCAAAAGGGGACAAAAAGAAGATGGGAACTTATATAAGGATGGAATCCAAACCCATTGCCCCCCGTTTCCTCTCCTCTTCAATATTCTTTTCAATGTTCGTTAAAATTAAAATTCTCATCAATGGTTCTCTTGTTCGCATTTTATCTCCGTTCCCCTCTACTTGTAATTTTTCAGACCGTGCATTCTTCTAAGGTTTGCCGATGAGGAGAGAGAAAATAAACAAGTGTTGAAATATCCGTGCGTTGAAGACGAGTTGTTACCCTTGGGATTCATACGAGGAAAACGTCCGTTTAAGTGAATAGATGACGTGGCTCACTCCACCCTTGGATCGACTACCATAGATGTGGCACTTCAAAAACCATCGACTGGACAGGACTGGAGGACATCAAACTGGAGAGGATCTGAACCCATGGTGGATGGGGCTATGGTATCCATTCATAGATAAACATCATCATCATCTTTGTAATAATGAAAAAAACCCTTACCCACAACAGCAATGAAAAGGGCAAGTAAAATATCGCAAGACATGGCCTACCAATCTGAATTCGGAGCTAACAACACATCATTGAATAAGCGTTCTGGATTTGGTGTTGGTTTGGAAAAAACCATCAACCCATTGAATAAGCATGAATAGTAGCAAAACCTGGACATTTGCAGATTTGGAACTACAATCCTAGAATTACAATTTTCTTTTTTTTTTCTTTTTTTTTTTGGGTTTTTTCCTCCTTTTAATATTTTGCTGGCATCATTTGCATCAGGTTCGATCCCAGAGTACAGCACCTCAATTTAGCGTAACTCGTTCATAGTGGGGTGAGATGCATTGGTAGTTTTTTTATTATAACGGAATTGTAAACTTCTTTTGTAGATTCATGGTTTTCCCACAATGGGGCGAATTTCTAAAGAAAAGTTAAGTTGATCCTCGCAGAAGCATATAACATTGCAGTATTTCTTTTTTTTCGCCAAAAATATTATGGAGCAGCTCATTGTAATTTACCAAAGATCTATGCAATGATCACATATGATAAGGCCGTTATACCTAAGAACTTAAGAAGGAAATCAAGAAATACTAAACGTACCCGGGATTCGAAGCTTATGATACTCCACATCAAACCCAAGGTTCAAAGCTTCTTGCAGCGTTGCCCCTCCACCATTAAGTTGGCCAAGAGCCGTTCCAAGAACCGGAAACCAGACTTTGTCCGCGCATGTAGAAAGCAAATCCTCAAGGTTTGGCACCTCAACTCCTTCCAATGATTCGTCAACGTAGAAAGCATCGCTCTCTGTTCCATCCATGGTGCATGTGAAAATATTACGAAGTGGCATATCCAGCGAGGAGCAGCCGTAGAATAAACTTAGGTTTCTATCGGTGGGAACGTAATAAAAGCGAGTGTAGTTGAGGGTGGTGTTAAGGAATTCCTTAGGACAAGTGGTGTTCCACAAGTCCATTCGTGAAATCCTCATCGTATTGCCAGGTTGGTTGATTAATTGTTGTCTTGTTGGCATGTGAGCTCAAACCCTTGGCGACCGCAGAAATGAGGCCTACCCTTTCCCTAGAAAGGGTAACCGATGTTTTGAATGGGTCCGCACCCGTAGCGTTGCCTGCACTCGATGTACTGTTCATCTTCTTCGCAGTAAGCTGTGTTGATGGCGATGAAGATGAAGAAGATGGTGGCGATGGTGGAAGGTAGAAGGGATGAGGGAAACTGGTGGTTCATTTGATAATAACACATGGGAAGAACATCTGGTGGGAGATGTGGTGTGGTGAGGGGATATGTAAGCATAGGCAGAGCATACTATTCGAAGGAAAATGATAGAAAGGTCCTTTCATGGATGGATATAATGTAAACAGGCAGACCAGTCGCATGTTTTGACAGAGAAAAATTAGAAATGTGAGTTTCTTGGAATACTCACGATCATATATATGCCATAAATATGCATATCCCACCCGATTTCACACATTTCAAACAGATATCACGGTTCACAGTGTACTCTACTTCAAATCCTTCATCCACGGCATCTGGCACTGATGTGTGTCCATTCCAGATCTGGTCAAAAGCCATTTGAGTAACCGGAACTTGGATATTGATGCTGCAGGCTCCAAGGTTTGGAGGTTGATTTCCCCAATTTTTGGTTTCGTAGAAAGCACCACTCACCCTACCGTCGATTGTGCACTTAAAACTATAGACAGCCTTCCGCAAGACGTCCGACAGGCAACCAAAATAAGGAGAGGTTTCTCAAGTTTGGATTATTGCGTTGGGAGAGATATTTATTGAGAATAGTGTTAACGAACTTGGCAGGACAACCGGCTGGCACAACATCCATTCGCGCGATCGTCATTGTATAAGGAGCAGATTGATTGATAGCCAGTAGACGGAATGTCAGCCCCTCAATAGCTATAAGAGGGTGATCATCATAACCATGTGGGCAGTCGAGCTGGAATGCTTGGCGGCCGCAGTATTGGGGTGTATTATTTCCCAAGAAAGGATACCCTATGTTTTGTATTCTTCCACAATTGAAGGAATCACTGCAATTCACAAACTGTTGATCGTCGATGCAGTAAGATGTGGGAAGGGCGATGGAGATGAAAGAGAGGATGATGATAGAGTGTAGTACAAGGGACAGTGGGAAGAGATGAGCTTCCATTGGAAATAACTCATGGAATACCATTTGGGGGAGGTGTGGTTTGGCGAGAGGGATATATGGAGTTATGGACCATGGTTTATGAGGAAGTATAAATATGAAAGGGAAAGCGAGAGCATAATTTTCAAAGGAAAATGAATGAATGGTTTCTTCTTGGAGTTTGTTGGTAACGTACGTAAGCAGACAGAGCATTTACTTTGACAAAGAATAGTGAGCTTATTAGAAATTTCTTCTTGATTTTCAAACTTTTAAGATTTTAGACTTCAAGTACCTAAACCAGGTTGAATATATACGAGACCGTGATAGAAACGTTAAAATAATTTTG
The DNA here is from genome assembly GCA_039720395.1 of Liquidambar formosana. Taxonomy (NCBI): domain Eukaryota; kingdom Viridiplantae; phylum Streptophyta; class Magnoliopsida; order Saxifragales; family Altingiaceae; genus Liquidambar; species Liquidambar formosana. The sequence continues at coordinate 106,563 of JBBPBK010000066.1, read as the reverse complement.
AAAAAAAGAAAAATAGTTATAAAAAAAAAAAGGCCCTCTAATGTCTAAGGGGTATTTGTGATCCAATTGCAACATTTTTAATTGTGATACCACATCTATTGTATTCATTCATTGGAATATATCAACTCCTATGGATAAGCCTAATGACAAGTTGAGCCTTCAAACGCACCTAAAAAAGCATAGGTCAAATGCTTAAATCCTAGTGAAAAATTTGATCCTTTTAGGGTCTCTACCCTAGGATCTAAATGATGTGGTAATTATCTAATGCGTGTGGTACAAAAGGATTATACGTGTTAGATGGATTAACTAGTCAGGGTGCAAAGGCTCAGCTCCAAACACGTTTGTTAAAAAGATAAAAAAAATATTCATTCATCGGCATGATCTACCATTTCATGTGGCATTCATTTCATTTATTTTTGAAAAAACAAGAGAGGTTCAGTTTTTTTTTTTTTTTTTAATGACTAAATTGTCATTGAAATATTAACTCATAAATAAAGTAGGTTGATGGAATTAGTAACTTTAGTAATTTAATTTTTTTAAATTTTTTATAAAATATTTAACTCCAGAAAATAAATTCAAAGAGAGATTTTTTCCATGCCATCAAATGGTTCAGAATAGTGTGTATATATATATATATCGCAAGCTTAGAGTTTTTTTATTCTTTCCTCAGCGTAAGTTTAGAATGGTTGAATTGTCCAGAACCAATTGTTTCCTAGAAGGCAGAGCAGGATATCAAGGAAATTAAAGATAATACTATTAAGGGGGTATTTTGGAAGCCTAGAGATGTACCCAGATGGAGACACACATGGACCTGAAAGGCCCATACGAAGGTGCATAACATTGTTAGGGAGGCCACTGGTTTAGAAAAAGTCAAGAATTCCAATCTAAATTTAACATGCCACTTCCAAGTACCAACCATAATGAGAATCACTTTAGGCTGGCCACGACAGCACATATGGTCATGTGCAGCAAAGGACAATGGGTATGACAGTAGAGAGGGATTTGGTGGATTGGCTTCACAAACACGTTAATTACAAGGAGAAGAAGGTCATTAGAATTGTCCTAAATCATGAAACGTTTTTTCTTTTAGTGTAATTGATCCTGGGTCTGAATTGTCCAAAATTATGACACTACAAAATGGTCCATGACATCATTTACATGGGACGTTATAATTGATGACAAAAATTCCGATTGGAACGGAACCCGAGAGCAGGAGAAATTTTCATTTTTTCCTTTTTCTTTTTCTTTTTCTGTGGAGTACTATAACATAGATCTCAACCGAGACGCTATGATCTATGGGATACAGGATTTAATCCCATGCTTCCACGTAGCAACTGTAGCTTTTATCAATATTGATTAAGTTCCTGCATCAATAGCTAGCTAATTAAGAAGATTTGCAACTGGAGCCCTAATATTACACCCTTTATAATGTTTCGGTATTTGGTATTTGGTATGGTCCATTTGTGACAATTCCAATCCTAAAGGAATAAAAAGCCAAAACGCTAATGACCTCGTGGTTTAGTAGCGCAGCTGTGCAAGTTTTGGGTTTAGTTCTTAGAAAATTTATATTTGATATATGTTGTAATGAATTTCTAATTCATGTTACCTAAAAAATAAATAAATAAATAAATAAAGAGAGAGGGTCCTAGACTTTTGCCAATGACATTGCAGTATTTTTTTTCCCCCAAATTATTATGAAGCAGTTCATTGTAATTTCCCAAAGATCTATGCAATTAATGACCATATATGAAAAGGCCTATGCCTAAGAAGGAACTCAAGAAGTACTATACATACCAGGGCTTGGACACAAAAATGGGTGAGGTTGATCCTCGCAGAAGCATATGAAGGGCGAAGTGGAGTTAGATGATCCACATATGCCCCCAGAACGATTACACGCAGTGCACGCAAAGTCGTCTATGTTATAGTACTCCACATCAAACCCACCGTTCAAAGCTTCTTGCAGCGTTGCTCCTCTACCAATAGTGAGATTGTCAAGAGCTGTTCGAAGAACCGGAACCCTGACTTTGACCTCGCATGTAGTATTCTCAAGGTTTGGCACCTCAACTCCTTCGAACGATTCGTCAACATAGAAAGCACCGCTCTCTGTTCCATCCATGGCGCATGTGAAATTATTACGAATCGGTGTATCCAGCGAGGAGCAGCCGTAGAATAAACTTAGGTTTCTATCGGTGGGAATGTAATCAAAGAGAGTGTAGTTGAGGGTGGTGTCAAGGAATTCCTTAGGACAAGTGGTGTTCCAAAAGTCCATTCGTGCAATCCTCATCGTATTGCCAGGTTGGTTGATTTCAAGTACGCGGAATTTCTGCGAATCCATGTCAATGATAGAGTAATTGTTGTCTTGTTGGCATGTGAGCTCGAAGCCTTGGCGACCGCAGAAATGAGGCCTACCATTTCCCCAAAAAGGGTAACCGATGTTTTGAATGGGTCCGCACCCGTAGCGTTGGCTGCACTCGGTGTACTGTTCATTGTCTTGGCAGTAAGCTGTGCGAATGGCGATGAAGATGAAGAAGATGGTGGTGATGGTGGAAGGTAGAAGGGATGAAGGGAAGAGGTGGGAGCTCATTTGAAAATTTCACATGGGAAGAACATTTGGTGGGAGATGCGGTGTGGTGTGGTGTGGTGTGGTGTGGTGAGGGGATGTGTAAACATAGGCAGAGCATACTATTCAAAGCAAAATGATAGAAAGGTCTTTTCATAGATGGATATAATGTAAACAGGCAGACCAGTCGCATGTTTTGACAGAGAAAAATTAAAAATGTGAGCTTCTTGGAATATTCACGATCATATATATGCCATAAATTATAGTTTTATTTATAAATAAAATAAAAAAAAATATAAGTTTATATTTATAAAGAAAATATAAGTTTATTCCTAATATTTGATTACCTTGAAATTTAACATCCATAACAAGTATGGGTTGGGTAACTACATCAATGGTTCGAGTGACAAAATGTTATTCTTAAAAAAGGATATTAAAGAGTGTAAGAATAAAAAGTCTTACACAAAATATCAACGGATGTGGGTTTTTTGAGAGAGGGAGGTAGAGTTTAGAAGGGTAAAAGTGTAATTAACAATTACGAGTACTAGTCAGAATGACCAATTTGATAATTTAGGAAGGAAAGGAATTATTGGTATGGTCCATTATTGGTTGTGATATTTTTTTTAATGGTAATTTAGGAAATTAAAAAAAAAAAAAAACACTAATTTAAGAAAGAAAAAATGATTAGCTTCATATATATAATAAAATATTATGAAGAAAGGCGACTCTTCCGTAGTTGTATAGTTTTGAAGAACAATTTTCCACGTTGACCAGTTCCAGATGGAGTCGAGTGTAAATATTATTATCCAAAGGCCACTCTTTCGTAGAATGTAGAAGGTAGGGTACGCTAGGAAGGAAAGGAATTAACATCCCACCTTTTGCTCAGATAGAGACAGATCAATGGAAGCTGCATGCAAAATATTGTTAAACTGCTCATAAAAAATTTCAAGAATTCCCACCTCATATGTCAGCTGCCATCTTTGAAGTCACTATGACTGAGTTTCTACTACGAAATAAGAATGCCCACTCAAAACTACTACCAATCTCACTTGTTTCCTAAAGTAAGCCCATGTAATTGTTACGAGGATACCGCCACGTTTTTTCATGGCTTATTAATAACTTATGCCACTAGCTATAAAATAAATTAGTTAATTTTGCTAAGCAGAGTTTTTTAATTAAAAAGGTTGAGTTGAGTACGATCCTAATTATCCTTGGGTTTTATCATTACAAAGTCTTCGCTCTCTAGCTGTGAACTTACAGCTTCACACACGGTGAGCCAAAACTTTTATGCTCTCTCTTGGGCAAGCTTATTAATAAAACCCCGATGGCCCATTTGTAGGTCTGAAACTATAATCCTAAGTTTAAAACATTTTCATATTTTGGAATTTCGTTCACAATTTGGTCAGAGCCAAGAGTATTGCAACTTAATTTAGTATAACACTTAATTAGTTAATAAAGAGAGAAGCATTTCCAGGAGAACATGAATCACAGATGAATATATAGGGCCATAAAGTGGAGAGACTGAACTTTCACTCTATTCGCTAAATTTTACTATTTTTCTGGTTTGGAAAGTCCAATTGACCTAGTATTAATTTTGGTGTGGATTGAGAACATTGGTAGTATTTCCCTGAGGGTCTATTCGTTTCACATGAATTAGGGGTGGCAATTGCAAATTCTCAGGATTTAATCAAAAAGGGGGTGTTCGCTTTGCTTAAAACATGGGATTTTATTTTCTCGGAAGATTTGAACTCTCATAATCCGTGGGAAATTCAAGGTTTTCCTAACAAGGCAGAAGATCTTACTGTTCCTCCCCCTCATAAATAAGATAGGAGCGCACTATCTGCTAACTGGGATTGGTAATTACAAGATACTCCGTATTAATTAAAGCAAAGCTTATAATTGATCTTGTTCCTTCAATGCATATTCATCCACAAGGGGCTTAATTTAAAGAGACCACCATAATGATTTTGCAATCATCCACTATCTCCTGACTATGAGAACTCTAGGGTTGTTTTTTGGTCATTAGACCTCTATGACTAGAACAATAGATGTATATATCACAAAATATGGCAGAGAAATTTTTTCAAGCGTATGGTGGGAAGGAAAATAAGAAAAGTGGGTGAGATACGCATACCTTTCGGACATGATAGAGGATGAGGTTGGTCGGGGCAAAGGCAGTTAAATTGGAGCGAACTCGTGTTAGATCCACAAATCCCACCCGACTCCATACATTTCAAACAAACATCGCGGTCCGCAAAGTACTCCACCCCAAATCCTTCATCCACAGCATACTTCACTGATGCGATTCCTTTCAAGACTTGCTCAAAACGCATTTGAGGAACCGGAACTTGGATTTTGATGCTGCATTCACGAACCCCCAACAATTCGTCTGCATAGAAAGCACCCTCTAGCTTCTTTGTACCGTCAATTGTGCACTCAAAATTATTTGGAACCGTCGACGAGACCTCCAAGGGGCAACCATAAAATAAGCTGAGGTTTCTGGTCAGGTTTGGATCGCGGTAAAAGAGATACTTATTCAGAGTGGTGTTAACGGGATTCTGCGGACAACCGGGTCCCGAGAAATCTGTTCTCGCAATCCTAATGGTATAAGCAGATTGATTGATATCTAGTGCACGGAATGTGAGATTCCCAATATCTATACGAGGGAAATCATCATCCCGGCACTGGAGCTCGAACGCCCCAGCGCCGCAGGCTCGGAGTCTACCATTTCCCAAGAAAGGAAACCCAATGTTTTGTATTGCGCCGCAATTGAAGGAACGCCTGCATGCCAAAAAGTGTTGGTCGTCGACGCAGTAAGACGGCGGAAGAGCGATCGAGATGACGAAGAGGGTGATGAGAGAGTGTAGTAGAAGGGACAGTGGGAAGAGGTGAGCTTCCATTGGAATAAACTCATGGAAGAACAATTTGGTGAGAGGTGTGGTTTGGGGAGATTGATCTACGGTTTATGACGCAATATAAATATTGAAAGGAAACTAATCGAGAAAAGTCAGGGCATCTTTATTTACTCATTTCCTAGCAAATTAAAAGAAATTGAATGGTTCTTTCCTTCAAAATAATTCAAACCAAAAACATCATTTATTTTTGACAAAGAAAGGCGAGCTTCGTAGAATTTTCACACGAGAGAAAGAGAGAAAGAGGACTTACACTGTAGACGAGTGACTGCAACAGCAAACGAAAAGTACCTCATTTTATTTCCCTATTCAATTGACGCCAACCAAATGGGCTGGGTTTGGGATAAATACACATGATCGGCATGTGGACCATTGTCGGTAGTGGCATACCCACAAGCATTTTGATGGGTGGCAACTGGCAAATTTTGGGGTTGACGTCCGCAACGCAACGCAATGCGTAGTGCGATAGCTTAACTTTTGATGCCAGGCAATGATCCGCTATGTTAGCTTGTCTAGACATATGTAAGAATAAACAACATTGGGTATGGTTCTAGCAGCTGAAATGATTCTAGCACCATCACTTTCAAATACAACTACAATAATTTTAAGGGGCTGGGCCATGAACACTGCCTAAATGCAGCTTCCATTCCAGGTGAGAGACACTGAATAGATCTTAATTGCTTTCCAGTGATGAATTCTCCATGAGAATTACCGCATAATTCTAAGAGGGGCTCGCTTAGAGGTAGGGTTGAAGTCTCTATCTGCATATATTGAACTTGATCCAACCCCTCTGGGGCTGCCAAGCCAAACCAGTTGTGTCTAAGGGCAGAAAAGGAGCAAATGTTCGACCGATTCTACTTCATTGTAGTGCCTAATTTTTTTTTTTTTTTTTTAAACAAGTAAAATTTTGAAAAGGGTACGGTAACAAGAAATAATAGAGCTTATCACATTCCCAATCGAAGGACTTAGCTACAAGGATGAAGCCAGTAATTTAGTCCGGGGGAGACGAACATTGTTTGGTTTATACTATATCCTAATTTTTTTCTTTTTTTTTAAAATGAAAAAATTTTGGTTCAAAATTTTTCTTTTATCTTGTGATTTTGTTATAGAAAAAACTGCAAAAATTTATTACCCATTGATTAATCATATTTCAATGGGAAACGTTTGAGAATTGAGAGAGTATTAGGTCTCTCTTAATGGAATGAGATATTGAGAGGAATTGTGACTTTTATAGGGAGAAAAAATAAAAAATAAGAGAGGTGAGAAAGAAAAATCAAGAGAAATTTTTTTTAGAAATTCATATAATTTAAGAATAAAATATATATAACAAGAAAATGAGGTCAGGCGACTGCCCCACCTAATACTCTGGCTTTACCCTCGCCTAGTTAGGTCCCAAAGTAAGACATTACATGGGTGAGCTTCGGTAGAACTTGATAAAATTATTAAATATACTGCAAGTTTTGATTAGATTTTTTTTTTTTTTTTTGGTTATTTAAATGGGATTGTGGCATTCACGTGATCTTATTTATGCAAGCAATTGTATATATAGTGCGAGAAAAAAAAAAAAAAAAAAAAAAAAAAAAAAAAAAAAAAGGGTGGGGGGAGGGTGGGAAAATATGCGTACCACTTCGACATGTGAGAGAATGAGGCTGGTCGCGGCAAAGGCAGCGAAATTGGAGCGAAGTGGAGTCAGATCCACATATCCCACCCGATTCCACACATTTCAAACAAATATCGCGGTTCACAGTATACTCTACTTCAAATCCTTCATCCACGGCATTTGGCACTGTTGTGTGCCCATTCCAGATCTGGTCAAAAGCCATTTGAGTAACCGGAACTTGGATATTGATGCTGCATGCTCCAAGGTTTGGAGGTTGAATTTCCCAATTTTTGGTTTCGTAGAAAGCACCACTTTCCCTACCTTCAACTGTGCACTTAAAACTATAGACAACCTTCGACAAGACGTCCGACGGGCAACCATAAAATAAGGAGAGGTTTCTCAAGTTTGGATTATTGCGCTGGGAGAGATATTTATTATTGAGAGTGGTGTTAACGAATTTGGCAGGACAACCGGGTGGCACGAAATCCGTTCGCGCGATCCTTATCATATAAGGAGCAGATTGATTGATAGCTAGTAGACGGAATGTCAGCCCCTCAATAGTTATAAGAGGGTGATCAACATAACCATCTGGGCAGTCGAGCTGGAATGCTTGGCAGCCGCAGTATTGGGGTGTATTATTTCCCCAGAAAGGATACCCAATGTTTTGTATTCTTCCACAATTGAAGGAATCACTGCAATTCACAAACTGTTGATCGTCGATGCAGTAAGATGACGGAAGGGCGATGACGATGAAGAAGATGGTAATGATAGAGTACTGTAGTACAAGGGACGGTGGGGGGAGGTGAGCTTCCATTGGAAATAACTCATGGAATACCATTTGGTGGCAGATGGATTATGTGGTGTGGTATGGTGAGGGATGTCTATGACGCAGCATAAATAGTCAAAGGAACTAGTCAAGTGAGAGCATGGTTAGTTCCCAGATTTTTCATGGACTCAAGTGACGCGTGGTAGAATTTTCATATGAGAGAGAGAGAGAGAGAGAGAGAGAGAGAAAGAGAGAAAGAGAGAGGCGTGGGGGTGGGGGTGGGGGTGGCGGTGGCGGACTTAGACTACGATTCCAGCAATATTAAGGGGGTGTTTGGAAAATCTAAAAACCTGGTAAAATAAAGATAAGTCTAACTAGTTTTGTTTTAACAGTATTTACTAAATCTTTTTTTTCTTGCTAAACGTTCAACTTTATAATGAAAATAAGGTATAAATACAGTTTTTGTCAAACCAACTATGAATTCGTTAATTTAAAAACTATACACTCCCTTTGTTCCTATTTAAGTGGCTTATTTTCATTTTTGGGATGTTCCAAAATTATTGTTACATTTAAAAATTCAATGATTTTTCTTATTTAATTTCCTAATATTCTTTTTGAAATGGTATTCTCTCTTTTTACAATGTTTTGTATACTTAAAGGTAAAATTGGAATGTTGAAACATATGGATTGATATGAAAGCATTTACTAGTCTCCTAAAAGATAAAGTCAATTAAAAATGAAGGGAGTAATAGTTATGCACTATACCTATGCTGATTTAGTCTTTCAAGTCCCTAAACAAGTCCTAAGAGAAATTCAACGGAATTATGGAAGAAAATACCCATTTTATTAAATTTCCATTCAGTTTACACAAACTGACAAACCCAACAGCCGGGGTTGAGAAAAATACACATGGTTGGCCTCTGTGGACCACTGGGGCGTTGGTCTAGTATTCTAATGGCACTTGGCTTATGGCTATGGGTGGGAAGTTCGTTTAGAAACATAGAATGAAAAGAAAAAAACATTCTGGCTCGTCTTCTCCTTCTTCGGAGAACTTCATCCAAATCGTCACCGCTTTTTTCTTTCCCACGCGACCGCATCCTTCTTCTCTTCGTTTAATTTGTTGTTGCAGGTGGAAGATCCTAGTCGAAGGGGAAAGGAGAGAGATGGATTGGGGATTAGTTGCAGATCGATCGACAGCAGAGGGTGTGTGAGAGAGAGGCATTGGGGTCCGGATGAGTTCACCGGCAGGGGAAAGGGTGTCTTGCTCATTTTGGCTTTAAAGGGTAATTAATTTCATCAATTCAACCTATTGTACTCTAGCAATATCGCCACCCTAGAAACTCTATCCCTCTTACCTTAATTTCCTTTCCTTTAACTTGTTCCTTGGTACAGATTCTGAAACTTTGGTACAACAACTGGCAGGTAAACTTGAAGTTTTTGCTAATATTAGAGCACTCTACTTTGAATTACTCTCTGCTCTTTCTAACTTTAAAATCTGTCATTTTTGTAAAATTCCTCATAATGAGGTTCAGGAAGCTCATGATCTTGCTGTTATGGCTAATAAAGGGTTTCTTAATGTTTTTTTGGAGCTTCCTGAACATTTAATTTTAGCTGCATCTTTATTATCTATGAATGAAGTTCTACTTCTATCAAAAAAAATAAAAAATAAAAATCAAAAGAACAAAAAGCTTGACCATCCCTGTTACCAAACTCCAAACTCAGCATAAATATCTAAGGGTACTTTATAAAATGACAAAAACACCCATATGCAATCTGAGCGCAACATTTTCTTTAGCAAAGAATTTGAAGCATCTCCAATAGGTTAGCTATCCAACCCCTTACTTATTTTACTTAGTCAAATTACCTTTTTCTTTATCCAAGCGGCTAGTTATATGGCTAATTATTTTAGTTATTTTATTTCGGCTAATTACATTTAGTTAGTAAACATTCGCTAGTTAAAATATTTTTAGTTAAAAAAGTGACACTTGTCCTTTATTTATGCATTATTCTCTTTTTATCTCCCCCCAAATGATTAAAAGAAGAAATATTATTAATAAAATTTTTGAAATAGCTAAAAAAAAAAACTAGTACCCTTACAGTCCTCACTTAGATAGCTAGTTAGCTATTTTAAAAAATATCATCTTGTTAGTTAAAATAACAAAAAAAAAAAAAAAAAAAACATAGCTAATACCCTTGAAAATGCTCTTAAAGGTGAAATTTAAGGAGGGAGAACTTTCCTACCTGTCTGAGGAAGTATTTCTTTCATTTTCTTTCTTGTCTTTTTAAAATTTTTTTCTTGGGGACATATCAAAATCAATTGATGCAAGATAATTAATGGACCGCTCTATTAGCTTGCCTAATGCCTAGGCACGTAGGAAAAGTCCAAATTAATTAGGTATGAAATTGAACTGTAGCCACTGATTTAATGTCTTCCAAGATGGACTCCACTTGCCAAGGGCTACCAAGTATTGACTTTACTTGAAAGAGCTGAAATGATTCTAGCAACATCACTTATTTTCGAATTCTTATTCCTTATTTTCCATGAAATCTAAATTTTTGCTCTTCCTGATTCTAGCAACAAAGAAAAATAAAATAAAATAAAATAAAAATGCTCCCTGCTGGCTGCAGTCATGGACCAACTCCTTTTATAACAAATGAAGCTTGATTTTCATAACAATTGCTTCTTGTTCCATTACCCAGCAATTGGAGTCCAAACCATCCCTCATCTTCCAGACACCTCACACCCCTTACTGAATTTTGCTGGTCAAATATTTACAGTGCAGTGCCTCCTTATGAATAAAACAATATGATATAACCCCTCGATCATACCCTTCATTTAAACACTGAAAATAGTAGATGAAAACATAGTTTTAAAATTATCGATTCAGCTGATGAAATTTTCCATCAATCCCTACATGTAATTTCACTTCTTAGTTAAATTTATGTTTCAGTGATAACGATGTTTATTTCTGTAATGACCCAACTAATTTTCTTTTCTTAGAGAAATACTTCAAAAGAATCAAAACACTCAAATTTGACAGCTACAAGATCATTTATGCAGCATGGTGATGCCTTATAAAGGCCTCAACATTTTTTGATCATTCCTCGTTTTCCTCCACCAAAAGGCCATTGAAAATGATAAGTCCTTCCTTCTAAAGCAACAAATACTGATGCCAATGATCAACAATATTCCAATTGTTGCACTGCCAATGCCTATATCCAAAGTAAGAGATGAGTCATGCAGTGCAAAAGAAACATATGGATACTAAATCAAGATCGACTATTATTGCAAGTGATATATAGTTCTATGAGTGTAAACAGCCATGAAGGAGGAAATAGAAATTGGGGAAAGAAAAATGAAAAAGGAAAAAGAGCATCCGGTATCAAAGGCATGTTACCTATTAGACGCGTTGACAATTTGTTTCTGGAGCCTGCGGGGTGACAAATGCATAGGAGAGGCTTAGATGGAAAGAAAATATAGAAAATTAAGCTACACTGGTGTAACAAGATATTAAAGAATGGTTTAAAATGAACTCAAGCACATTGCCGTAATTATTTTTTATCTCATGGGAAAATAAACTCCCTTCTTTTTTTGGGTAAGGTTCATGAAAAATACCAGGATCTTAATGGAATTTAAACCCTCCGCAGAAGATTCTTTTCTCGATAACTTGATATTTTTTTCCCTCCAAATTCATTCCAAGAATCCGTTCAAATTAAATCATATGGTTCTTGATCACCCATAATTTCCCCAAGGACTCTGCCATGACCATGATGAAGCATATGCCTAAAAACACAAGAAATATGCTCTGCATAACTAAAAAAGAACCTTGTCAAAACAGGGGATACTGATACATACTTGAGGCTCGACACGAAAGTGGCTCAGATTGATTTCCGCAATAGCATATGAAGGCCGAAGTGGAATTAGATGCTCCGCATATCCCTCCACAATCCACACAAGCGCTACACGCGTCTTGGTCAATATTGTACTCCACATCAAACCCCTGCCTCAAAGCTTCTTGTAGAGTTGCCTTCTTACCATTGAGTTCCTCAAGAGCCGTTGGAAGAATTGGAACTGTGAGGCTGATGTCGCAGGTCTCAAGCAATGGAATGTGAAGTTCTTGGAATGATTCGTCTGCGTAGAAAGCACCAATCTCTCTTCCATCTATGGGGCATGTAAAATTGTTCGTACCAATGTATTCAGCCAAATCTCGGACGGGCAACCATAGAATAAGCTTAGGTTCCTATCGTCACATGTGTAATCAAAGAGAGTGTAATTGTAACACCCGTAATTTTTAAGTAAAGTATTAAGGGTTTAATACTTTGTACGTACGCGTATTATTGGATTTTGTCGGTTTGTATTCATGCATAGGCATGGCATGATATTGATTTTTATATGCGTAGGCATGTTTATTTTATGTTTAACAGCCATTTTAATGGTTTGGGAAGGTTCCGGGTGATTTGGAAGCGTTTAGATGAGTTTTTGCTGAATACTGACAAAAACTCACAAACCGTGAGGGTTCGGATCGATTGAGGTTCTGAGGCCGATCGATCGGAACCCCTCTAGAAATGGCTATCACGGACTGCCACTCCCCGATCGATCGGGGATAGGGCCCGATCGATCGGACCTTTGCTGAAATGGTTTTTAAATGCTGAAATGACGCATGTGCTCCTTCACTATCCTTATATGATCAAAAACTTGTCCTACACCACTAGATCTGCTATTTTCTCACCAAGTTAGAGTGAGAGAGAGTTAGAGAGAGAAAGAAAACCTCAAGAGAGAATGGGTGTTTGGAGGAGAGAGAAAGTGCTTCTCTCTCTAATTTTTCATGGATTTTATGGATTATGGGTTATTCAATCCTCAATTTCAGCATGGATTCATGCTTGGATTACATTTGGGAGGCTTCTTTCATCCATTTGGAGCTAGGGTTTACATCATTTGGGTTCTACATGACATCCTTGGGTATGGATTCTCTTTTCATGGCTTAGATCTACATATTGAGAGTTCTTGGTTGCATCCATGGAATTGAGACTCCACTAATATCATCATTCACGGCTTTGGAGAGATAGAGCTTGGATTGGGAGTTTGTATGTGCACCTTAGGCATGGATTTTCATACCCATAACATCAAGGATGAATTTTCTACACATTTCATGGAGGTAGGTGCAATTTACATAGGTTTAAACTATGGACATGATAATATGGTATATATTATCATAGTATTGTTATTCTTGGAATTTAGAGTATGCGTATAGAGGATTTATGGAATAAATCTTGAAATAGAACTTTGGGTATTTGATAACATAAATTAGAAATTATGTTTATTAATGAGTTAATTAATTTTATACATTCCATGGAGTATAGATGTATGCATTTATGGTTAATTCCATGTTTTATTGATATTTTTGATTATGATTTTAAGACTATAATCATAATGAGAATTTATATTGTTTATCATAATTTGGTATAATTATGAGGTTATTTGATTTTAGATTATATAGCATATTTTGGAAATGATTTGGTCAAAATCATTTTATGGTTTATTGCATTTCATGTTGGGCATAATCATGCATGAAATGGACTTAATGAATCCTTGGTAAAAGTGCATAAAAAGGGGTCATTGGAATTGAACTACTTGCAGTCAAGGGACTTTGCGGTGTTTTCCTTTTCTCCGGTTCCGGGTACTTTCCGGTTTCAAGTAGAAACCCTTGTGTTCTTGAATTAAGGCTACTTTCCGGGGCCCAGGTAGGGATCCATAGTGTTGTCCTCATAAGAAGCTACTTTCCATCCTTACGAGGGTGCAGTGTTGTCCTCTTGGAGGATTGGTTAAATCCTCCCTTTCTGCGCGAAGACTCCTACGGGAGTAGTCAGTAATTGATGGAATTAATGTAAATTGGACATGAGTCACATGTATTGGATATTATGCATTATTTATTTTAAGTTGTAGATAATAACTTGATTTGGATTCTTTTTAATATACTCGGTTAGTATATTTTGATTTAAATGATATAATAAGATTTTATTTATATTATTGCTTTAGTTTATTATGTTAAATTGTACCTACTGAGTTATCGAACTCACACCTATCATTTTAAATGTTTTTCAGATAATTAGCAGGATAATTTATAAGGAAATGCTAGCTATTGGGAGATGCATATATCACTACAACAAAAAATATATTTTATGGAATATGTTTTATAGCATTTTGAGAAAAATGCTATAAAATTATATTGTTAATAGCATTCTTTAAAAAAAAAAAAAAAGCTATAAAAATATCTAGGTTTGTAATTAATAATTCTTGTATCTTTATTAATGACAAATTAGGAATGCTACTGTATAAAAACTAAATCACATCTTTAATTTAATGTTGTGGAAACAGCCCAAAGAAAAGAAATAAGTACTGGCGCCAAAATAAGGAAGCAACCCCGCACACAACCCCACACACGTTGTGTTCCCCTCACACGTTCCCTCTCTTTCTCCCCCATGCCCTGATCGATAATGGCGTTTGTTTCTCAATCCCATTCGCTTTTCTTTCTTACTCTCTTCTGGGACTGCACACGTCGTCACCAATGTGCTAATTCCCAATCTAGTTGCTCCTACTCTTTTTCTCCATTTCAAGAGAAGCTGTAGTTGGAAACTCTCATTTCTCTAAAGATTTGTATCACATACAACGATCACTTCAGTAGCACAGGTAAATCACTTCTCTCTTATAATCTTGTGTGTATTTTGAATTTATATGTTTTTCTGTTAGGGTTTGCTATATTTTTTAAAACTGATTGAGAGGTAGGGTTTTGAAAAATTGATTGAGAGGTAGCATTTGCCGTTAGTGTTTGCTATATTTTATGTTTGTTCTATTGCTCCTTATCATTGATTGAAATTGGTGAGATCTAGTGCGACTTTTTCCCATGCTCTGGAGCGGAATCATCTCTAGTCATGTCATTATTGAGTTGGGATTGGTTTATCTTCTTATTGTCTTAGTTTATACAACTTTCTTGTGTATTTGTGAGGCGTGGTGTGTTCTAATTGGACCTTTTGTAATGTTTTCTCCTTGGTGCTTGTTAGGTGTTTGTTGTTTTGTCTGTGTGAGCTGTGGCTATCTGCTGTGTTATCTTAGTAGGTGTTTAAGCTATGTTATCTTTAATCTGGAGTTGGTCTGAGGTATTTGGTGTACTGATAGTCTAAAACTCAATTAAATTAATAAAATTTCTTTTTCTCATATTAAAAAAAAAAAAAAAAAAAAAAAAGGCTGCTTTGCTTCTAAGATTCTAGACTATTCTTTCTCCTTTTTCAGTGAGCATACTGTAGTCCCAAGTGAATAACCCTAGAGGGGGGGTGAATAGGGTTATAGGCCAATTAAAAAAAATTATAGCAAACTAAACTCAGATTATTGCAAGCAAAATTAAATGTAAGACAATGCAATAATAAAGAGATTAAGGGAAGAAGAATGCAAACGATATAACGAGGTTCGGCCTCCCGCCTACGTCCTCGCCTCAAGAGCGCGCTTGAGGATTCACCAATCCACTATCACTCTCCTTCAAGGTGGAGCAGCAAACCTTTACAACTTGAGTGTTCTTCACCAACACTTAGCCAAATGCACTCTTCTCAAGTGCTTACAAGTGAGGGTATTCATAACCCTTTTGATACAAAGTATTTGGAGATGATTTTGTGTACAAAGAAGGCTCTCTCAAAGAGTAAATACACAGCAAAATGAAAGCACACTTCAGCTATTGATTGATTTCAATGAATGCTCACAAGAGGAATTAGGGCTTGTAATTGATTTTCTTGTTTTAGCTCAATGAATGCTCATAAATGAGCTCAAGCCTTGTATTTATACTCAAGGGGTCCATACTAGCCGTTCTGGAACAATAAATGCCGGGAAAAGAAGTTTGGTGGGCAATAAATGCTTCAAATATCCGTTAAAAAACTAGCCGTTATAATTTTCCCAAGGTTTTCAGCCGGCTGAAAAATCTTTCAGCCGTCTGAAACATCCTTTTCAGCCGTCTGAGTGAGGCTACTGAATATTCCAGAGAGGGTGTAAAAGAGGAACACAAGTTCATATTTCTCAGCCGTCTTAAACCTGACTTTCAGCCGTCTGAAGTGTCATTTCAGCCGTCTGATTAAGGCTGCTGAAAATTTCAGAGAGGTTAACATTTGGTATGTGAGCAAGCCTGCTCCTTCAGCCGTCTGATCAAACTTTCAGCCGACTCAAACTGAATTTCAGCCGGCTCAAAGAGCCGTCTGAAAAATACAGAGAGGGTGTTCTATAGGAGTTAACTTTTTCAGCCTGCTGAAACCTCATTTTCAGCCGGCTGAAACAATCCCTGATTTCAGACAAAATACAACTTTCTTTCCTTTTGAATAGTTTGTCATTTTTAAGTCTTTAAGGTCATTGAATTTGTAAAGTTTTAAGCCCTTCCAACTGGTGAGCAAGGATTGAAAACAATCTTACAAGATTTTCCTAGTGTTGTCACAAATTGACTTGATAAAACTTGATTGCTCTTGAACAATTGATGGATCCATTGCTTTCTTAACATCTTTGCTTTGCTTTGCTTTGTGCATTTTGATCCTTGCTGCTTTGAACCATTTAGTGGCTTTGATACCTGTCTAGATTCATCACTTAAATGCTCATTAGTCCTTTAAACATCTTCTTATGTATTGTTATCATCAAAACCTCGGGGATTAAGCCATTTAGGCCAACAATCTCCCCCTTTTTGATGATGACAATCCATAGATGTTTTAATGGGTTAAAATACACAATTTTAAGAACAGTTTTCTCCCCCTATCATCATGCATCATATATATATGATATTACAATTATTTAAGGATGTATAAATTTCAACCTTATGCCCATGTTTAAGCGCATATGTGAAGGAAGCGTATAACCAATATAGCCAATAGGAAAAAGAAAAAAAATTTCAATTCAATAGATGATAACCATGTTGTAATATATCCAAAAAGATTTCCATAAATGTTTCATACATCAAATGTAAGCAAAATTCCTTATATCCTCAAAAAGAAATTCTAAACAGCTAACAAAAATACCAAACAAACTCAAACAAACATCTATCAATAATCCATCTCCCCCTTTGTCATCGATCAAAAAGAATCACAAAGGGAAGGCAGGGAGAGTGTCGTTGAGTTTCTAAGCCATAGCAGCCTGACTGTCCTTGATATCCTTTAGTTCACAAGCCATTTCATCAACCCTGTCATGCAAGCCCTCAACCTTCTTCTGTACATAACGCTTGAGGTCAGTCATTTGATGGGAAAGGGAGAGGAATAGGTCAGAGAGAGAAGGAGGAGCAGAGGAAGAAGAGGTGTGAGAAGTAGGGGGTGGAGTAAGAGAAGGGGAAGGAGGTGGGGAGTGAGGATGGTCTGTAGGAGGAAAGAGAAGAGATGGAGAGATAGATAGGGGAGGATCTGTGGTAGTAGGGGGGGAGGAGGATGATCATGCTGCTCATGCTGCTCGTCATCAGGTATGACTTCCTCATCAAATACTGTGCCTTTCTTAACCCAAATGCCATTCACGAGTGTGTAGTTCATCCAGCCTAGAAAAGAGACATTGATTTTGTTACGGAAGGTGGGATGAAAGATGTCGCCAGTAGTGTGAGGAACTTTGAAGTGAGTGAACAAGACTGTCAGGGCTGCCCCATAAGGAAGAATGCTTTTACCCTCGACATCTTTTCCTTTCTTTGATTCATTTTTGGTCTTTTCTACACACGACCGCATATGGTATAGCATGAGATGACCCAAATTAATGGGTTTGCCATTGAGAATACACCAAATCAGTGCTATGTCCATGTAAGTGACATGGTCTTTTCCTCCGCCTCGAGGCACAATGTTGTAGAACAATATTTTGTGCAGCAAATTGCATTCCAGAGAAAATTCCTTCAGGCTCGGCTTATATGGTTCTGTAATGTCATCCCTGCCCAAAATCTGCTTAAGGGCAGTGACATGATGAAAACCTTCAATCTGTGGCCAAGTATGTGTCTCGGTAATCACTACACCGTCTAGAGGAGCATGAAAGAGTTCATTTAGCATTCGATCAGTGAGCTTCATGTGCTTGCCCTTGACATAGGAGGATGCTTGAGCAGGAGAAGGCATGACAAAGTGTGTATAAAATACTCGGACAAGAGTGTTAAAACAGGGTTCAGAGATGGTGCAGAAGCGCAATAATCCAACATTTTCCAGTAGAGAGCATATACGAAAGTGGTGAGCATTTAAGAATTCAGGATCAACGATCTTAGGATAAATTACCTTTTTGCTGTAAAACTTTTGTGCAAAAAGGGTGCCATGAGCAGGAGTAAGATACATAGGAGGATCTACAGGTGCCTCAACTTCATTCCCGTCGGAGGGTTCATTGCCTGAATCGTAGTTTGGATCTCCGGGTGGTACTCGATGTCGTGGAGCTCGTGGAGGAGAGGGAAATCGTTGGGAAGGATTCAGTTGAGGAGGAGGTGGCTGCGGCGCGAGTGGTGGAGGAGATGGAGGTGGTTCCTGCCTTGTCGCAATTCGTTGAGATCGAGGTCGACTCCGATGAGTGTTAATGGCGGCGGATTTCTTGCGTGGAGGTTGGGAAGGTCCACCCTCATCATCATGTGCACGCTTGGGAGGCTCTGCCTTCTTAGTTCGAGCCATAGGAGAGAATTTGGTGGAGGGATTTAGGGTTTTGGTTGTCGGAGAAAGGGAAAGGGGAAAAGCCGCGAAGAGAAGGTTTGAAAAATCACTGTTTAGGGTTAGAAAAGGTTATATACCCCGATATTTTCAGCCGGCTGAAGATTTCATCAGCCGTCTGAAATTCCTCTTTCGGTCGGCTTGGATCTATTTCAGCCGGCTGAAACAGCCGTCTGAGAAATCCAGACAACCCTAAATTTTGGAAACCCAAGGGACCCTCTTTCAGCCGTCTGACGATGCCAGTCAGCCGTCTGAAATGTTACTTTCAGTCGTCTTCTACCTTTTTCAGCCGGCTGAAGCAAGCCGTCTGAAAAAGTCAGAGAGCACCAAGAAAAATGTTTCAGATCCAGGATGTTCAGCCGTCTGACTGAATGAGTCAGCCGTCTGAAAGAATTTTCATCCGGCTGAAAGTTCCTTCAGCCGTCTGAAAATATCAGACAGAAAAAAAAATTTAGGGTGCAGAAAAATCATTATAATGAACATGTTATCAAATTTCATCACTTAAACACATCCCAAGTTCACGTTTAATGAAATTAAACCTATCCTCTTGAAGTGGTTTTGTAAAAATATCCGCCAATTGATGTTCGGTACCGACAAATTCAATTTCAACATCTCCTTTTTGAACATGATCTCTTATAAAGTGATGTCTTATTTCAATATGTTTGGTTCGTGAGTGCTGAATAGGATTCTTAGTAAGATTAATTGCACTTGTATTATCACATTTTATGGGAATATGATCATAATGAAGTCCAAAGTCCTCAAGTTGTTGTTTCATGTACAATACTTGTGCACAACAACTTCCGGCCGCCAAATACTCGGCCTCGGCTGTAGAAAGAGCAACCGAAGTTTGTTTCTTGCTAAACCAAGAAACTAGGGAGTGTCCAAGAAAGTGACACGTCCCACTTGTGCTTTTGCGACCATCTTTGCATCCGGCAAAGTCCGCATCGGAGAAACTAAGCATGTCAAATGATGTGAATTTAGGATACCATATGCCAAGATTAATAGTGCCACTAAGATATTTAAATATGCGTTTAACGGCAAACATGTGAGATTCTTTAGGACATGATTGATATCTAGCACACAAACATACACTATACATAATATCCGGTCTACTAGCGGTGAGATAAAGTAAACTACCAATCATACCTCGGTATTTCTTTTGATCCACGCATTTACCTTTCTCATCTTTCTCGAGTTTGATGGAGGTGCTCATTGGTGTGGCGAAATTCCTTCCATCTTCCAATCCATACTTCTTGATTAAATCTTTGACATATTTGGATTGATTTAAGAAGGTTCCTTCCTTTGTTTGCTTGATTTGTAATCCAAGGAAGAAATTGAGTTCGCCCATCATGCTCATTTCAAATTCTTCTTGCATGACTTTAGCAAAATCCTCACATAAACTTACATTAGTAGAACCAAAAATAATGTCATCAACATATATTTGAATAATAAGCATGTCCTTATCAATGGTTTTGATAAAAAGTGTGGTGTCAAGTTTTCCTCTTTTGAAACCGTTTTTGATTAGGAAACCACTAAGTCTCTCATACCAAGCTCTAGGAGCTTGTTTCAACCCATACAAAGCTTTTGATAATTTAAATACGTGGTTTGGAAATTCATGACTTTCAAAACCGGGAGGTTGTTCAACATAAACTTCCTCTTCAATAAAACCATTTAAAAAGGCACTCTTGACATCCATTTGAAATAATTTGAAATCTTTATGACATGCAAATGCAAGTAACATCCTAATGGCTTCAAGTCTAGCAACCGGTGCATATGTTTCATCATAATCAATGCCTTCTTGTTGATTGAAACCTTGGGCAACTAGACGTGCCTTGTTTCTTACAATGGTGCCCGATTCATCCTTCTTGTTTCTATATACCCACTTGGTGCCTATTACACCATGGTCATGTGGTCTAGGAACTAAGGTCCAAACCTTGTTCCTTTCAAATTGGTTAAGCTCTTTTTGCATAGCTAGTATCCAAGATTCATCACTTTCGGCTTCATTTATGTTCTTAGGTTCAATTTGAGATAAAAATGCAAGATGATCACATATATTTCTCATGGAAGAACGAGTTCTTACCCCACGTGAGGGTTCACCTAGGATTTGATCCTTAGGATGATTCCTCACAAACTTCCAAGTCTTGGTGACATCCGGATGAAGTGGAGTGTCTTCAATTTCTATTTCTTCTTCCGGTTTCTTGATTTCAATGACTTCATCTTCTTCCTTCTCTTTGTCTTTGCTTTGTGGGTCTTGCTTGTCATTAAGATTCAAGTTCTCAACTTGTTCTTGCAAACTTGTACCTATATCATCATCATCCACATTTCTCTTGGGAGTAAGTGGGTTAGTTTCATCAAATACAACATGCATTGATTCTTGAACGGTTAAAGTTCTCTTATTAAACACCCTATATGCTTTGCTCTTCATATAATAACCAAGAAACACACCTTCATCGGATTTAGAATCAAATTTGGAAAGTTTATCTCTATCATTTAATATAAAGCATTTACAACCAAAAACTCTAAAGTAACCTATGTTAGGCTTCTTATCATTCCATAATTCATAGAGAGTTTTACCAAGTTTAGATCTTAATAGCACTCGATTCATAACATAGCATGCGGTGTTAACGGCTTCGGCCCAAAAGTATTGAGGCAAGGAATGTTCATTAAGCATGGTTCTAGACATTTCTTCAAGAGTTCTATTCTTTCTTTCAACCACACCATTTTGTTGAGGAGTTCTAGGAGCGGAGAAATTATGATCAAAACCATTTTCGTTACAATATTGTTCAATATCTTTATTGACAAATTCGCTCCCCCTATCACTCCTAACATGTGTAATGGTATAGCCTTTCTCATTTTGGACTCTTCTACAATATGCAATAAATGTAGCATGAGTCTCATCTTTATGTGCAAGGAAGAACACCCATGTATATCTAGAGTAGTCATCAACAATCACAAATGCATAATGCTTCCCTCCAAGACTTGCAATAGCAATGGGTCCAAATAAGTCCATATGAATGAGTTGCAAAGGTCTAGTAGTTGAAATATGAGATTTTGTTTTAAAAGAAGACTTGGTTTGTTTTCCAAATTGGCATGCACTACAAACACCATCTTTTGAAAACTTTGCTTTTGGTAAACCTCTAACTAGTTCATGCCTAGAAAGTTTTGAAATCAAATCCATGCTAGCATGTCCAAGCCTTCTATGCCATAACCAATGATTTTCATTTAAAGCGGAGAAGCAATGTACATTTTGTAATGCGATTTCTTCGAACTCTATAGCATAGATGTTACCAATCCTATATGCAACGAATAGGGTCTTATCATCATCCTCAATTATGCATTTATTTGATTTAAAAGTAACTCTATAGCCTTTATCACATAATTGACTAATGCTAAGGAGATTATGCTTTAAGCCATCAACTAACAAAACATTTTCAACACAAAGTGGGGAATTCTTACCAACCTTTCCAATGCCAATTATCTTACCCTTGGCATTGTCTCCAAATGTCACGTAGCCGCCATCCTTGGGCTTCAAAGAGACGAACTTTGATCTATCACCCGTCATATGCCTTGAGCAACCGCTATCAAGAAACCATTTCTCATTGCTTGAGGACTTCAAGCATACCTACACAAGTTCAAGTAGCTTTCTTTGGTACCCATACTTTCTTGGGTCCATAGGGGTTAGCCATAGGAGGTGAGGTTCCCTTAACCACCCACACCTTCTTGGTGAATCTTTTTGGTCTTCTTCTCATGTTACAAGTATAAGCATTGTGTCCTTCCTTATTACAATAAGTACATGAGATTTTAGGTGTGCTAGCAACCTTGGGTTTAGGGAAGAAGTTAATGTAGGATTTTTGTTTAACATTTTCTTGATAACCAATTCCGGCCTTGTCAAAGCACCATCTTTGACTAGTTAATATCTTATCCAAGTTATCCCTTCCATTGGTAAACTTGGCCAAGGTATTAGTCAAGTCTTCAATCTTTTCTTTCAATGAAGTGTTTTCACTTTCAAGATTAGATTGAGAGATGGTAGGGGGTGAGTCTATCTTGCTCTTTAACTCTAAGTTCTCATTTTCAAAGCATTTAATTCTTCTTGAAGAGATGAGATATTCTTTTTCAAGTCATTGTTTTTGTGAGAAAATCTTTTTAATTCAAGAAAAGTATCTTCAAGAGCATCTTGTAGTTCTTCATAAGTAGGAGGTTCTTCTATAGGATAATCAATAGAATTAGGTTCGATTACCTCGTCTTCTTTTGCCATGAGACAAAAGTTTGCAACTTCTTGATCGCATGAAGCCTCCTCATCTTCTTCATCACTATTTGCTTCATCATCCCAAGTGACGGTGAAAGCCTTCTTCTTGAATTTTCTATTGTCCTTGAAGTTGTTGTTGTTGTGGCTCGTCTTGTTGTAGTTGTTGTTGAGTTGGGGGCAATTTATCTTGATATGCCCGGGCTTCTTACATTCAAAACACACTTGAGGTTCTCTATTTGAAGTCTCTCCTCTATTTGGAATTCTTTTGGAGGAGTCTCCCTTGTTGAATCTCCTTCCTTGATTTCTTCTAGAAAAGAACCTTTTGAGCTTGTGAGAAATGAAAGCAATGTCTTCATCTTCATCATTTTCACATTCTTCACTTGGTGTTTCTTCTTCATCTTGTGAGGCTTTGAGAGCCATACTCTTGGAAGTCTTTCCTTCATCAATTTCACGAGCTTTGAATGCGAGTTCTTGTGTGACTAAGTTGCCATCAAGATCACTCAAGGTCATTGATGATAGCTCCTTTGATTGAAGTAGAGTTGTGGTGAGGACATCCCATTGCTTAGGCAAGCTCCTAAGAATTTTTCTCACCAATTCGGAGTTAGTGTAAGTTTTTCCAAGAGAACTCAAGAGATTGATAATAGCATTAAATCTAGCAAACATATCTCTAATAGATTCATCTTTTTTCATTTTGAACATTTCATATTCACAAACAAGCATGTTAATTTTAGCTTCTTTTACTTGAGATGTTCCTTCATAGGTAACCTCCAATGTATCCCATATCTCTTTGGCACTAGTGCACCTAGAGATTTTGCTAAACTCATCATTAGTTAGAGCACAATATAACAGCCCAATGGCTTTGGAATTAAGTTCTAGGGACTTGTGATCAGCTGTGGTGTATTCTTGTGGTACTTTAGGAAGTGTAACTCCATCTACCACTTTAGTAGGGATTAAAGGACCCTTAGAAGTAATGTTCCACAGCTCATAGCTAGTGGATTGAATAAAGATTTGCATTCTAATTTTCCAAAAATTGTAGAGAGATGCATCTCCATTGAAAAGTGGTGGTCTATTGGACGATTGTCCTTCGGAGAATCCGTTACCACTATAGTTGGCCATATCGTTCCTCGCAAGACAAATATGTCAAATGCTAGAGGTTGGGCTCTAATACCAATTGTAGTCCCAAGTGAATAACCCTAGAGGGGGGTGAATAGGGTTATAGGCCAATTAAAAAAAATTATAGCAAACTAAACTCAGATTATTGCAAGCAAAATTAAATGTAAGACAATGCAATAATAAAGAGATTAAGGGAAGAAGAATGCAAACGATATAACGAGGTTCAGCCTCCCGCCTACGTCCTCGCCTCAAGAGCGCGCTTGAGGATTCACCAATCCACTATCACTCTCCTTCAAGGTGGAGCAGCAAACCTTTACAACTTGAGTGTTCTTCACCAACACTTAGCCAAATGCACTCTTCTCAAGTGCTTACAAGTGAGGGTATTCACAACCCTTTTGATACAAAGTATTTGGAGATGATTTTGTGTACAAAGAAGGCTCTCTCAAAGAGTAAATACACAGCAAAATGAAAGCACACTTCAGCTATTGATTGATTTCAATGAATGCTCACAAGAGGAATTAGGGCTTGTAATTGATTTTCTTGTTTTAGCTCAATGAATGCTCATAAATGAGCTCAAGCCTTGTATTTATACTCAAGGGGTCCATACTAGCCGTTCTGGAACAATAAATGCCGGGAAAAGAAGTTTGGTGGGCAATAAATGCTTCAAATATCCGTTAAAAAACTAGCCGTTATAATTTTCCCGAGGTTTTCAGCCGGCTGAAAAATCTTTCAGCCGTCTGAAACATCCTTTTCAGCCGTCTGAGTGAGGCTACTGAATATTCCAGAGAGGGTGTAAAAGAGGAACACAAGTTCATATTTCTCAGCCGTCTTAAACCTGACTTTCAGTCGTCTGAAGTGTCATTTCAGCCGTCTGATTAAGGCTGCTGAAAATTTCAGAGAGGTTAACATTTGGTATGTGAGCAAGCCTGCTCCTTCAGCCGTCTGATCAAACTTTCAGCCGGCTCAAACTGAATTTCAGCCGGCTCAAAGAGCCGTCTGAAAAATACAGAGAGGGTGTTCTATAGGAGTTAACTTTTTCAGCCTGCTGAAAAAGATTCAGCCTGCTGAAACCTCATTTTCAGCCGGCTGAAACATTGTTTCAGCCGTCTAAAAATCCCTGATTTCAGACAAAATACAACTTTCTTTCCTTTTGAATAGTTTGTCATTTTTAAGTCTTTAAGGTCATTGAATTTGTAAAGTTTTAAGCCCTTCCAACTGGTGAGCAAGGATTGAAAACAATCTTACAAGATTTTCCTAGTGTTGTCACAAATTGACTTGATAAAACTTGATTGCTCTTGAACAATTGATGGATCCATTGCTTTCTTAACATCTTTGCTTTGCTTTGCTTTGTGCATTTTGATCCTTGCTGCTTTGAACCATTTAGTGGCTTTGATACCTGTCTAGATTCATCACTTAAATGCTCATTAGTCCTTTAAACATCTTCTTATGTATTGTTATCATCAAAACCTCGGGGATTAAGCCATTTAGGCCAACACATACAGCTACCATTTTATATGCTGTCTTGGTCACATCACTATATCGTATATTATCAATCCCATTTGTTCTACATGACTACAAACCCCCATCTGGTCTTCTGAGAAGCCATGTTGAAGCTGAAAATATACACCTAGCATTATCATTATCATATAAAATTAAATATACACGCACGTGGGGTCACTATCAAACATTTTTTCTGTTGCAAGGTAAATGATATTGGAACTTTTTCATAATGAGGCCATATTTGAATGCTGATAGTTTTTTATGGTGTTCAAAGAATGATATTGGAACTTTTTCAGAGCGTATAGCATTCAAAAACATTATTCCATTTTTATAGAATGTAAGAAATGCTATAGTGTATTAAAAACATGTAGAAAAAGCTATAAGCTCCTTTTAATAACTAGTAGAGGATGTTATCATATCACTTTCATAATGGGCAAACAATGCTATTAATGCTATTATATATTTTTAGTAGTGTTCAAAGAATGCTATAGTATTCTTTCAATAGCTAGTAACAATTGCTATAATATCTTCTTAATAATGTTTTGAGAAAGTTGTAATATCCTTTTCATAGCTAGCAACAAATGCCATTATATCACTTTCTTAACGCTCAAAAAATGCTATAGTGTATATCATGCAATGAATGCTATAACATTGTTTTAATAGTTAGGACCAAATGCTATTGTTATGCTTTTATAACATTCAAAGAATGTTATGAAAACTAAGACTTTTTAATAGCATGGGCTAAGATGACATTCCTAAAAACGCTATAGATTTGTTTAAATAGCATTTTTTGAACGTCATTAAAAATTAAATTTGTTGTAGTGATAATCTACCTGGATGATTATAATGAATTTTATAAAATGTATAATTCAAGGATAAATGAATGTATTTCATTAATTTATATTTAGGGTTAATGGCCAATGTAAATGTAAATTAAATCGGGGTTGTAATTTTAATTATTTATGGATGTGGGTAATTGTGGAATGCGATGCATGGGATGATACCACTTGTATGGATGACAGGAAATTTTTACAAATGGATTTTCTAACAGATTTTCATGATGGTATGTCCTATTTACGGATGGATCATACCGGAAATCTATTGAAATGGTTGAGGTTTTAACACGTGTCATCCACATTTTATTAAAGGATTTATTAAATAAAGTTTTTTTATTACTATTGATCATGGCTTAATTAATTTGGGTCATAATAGTAATTGAGGGTGGTGTTACGGAATTGCATAAGACAAATATCGTACCACAAGTCCATTCGAGTAATCCTCATGGTATGATGAGATTTATTGATATCTAGTATGCGGAAACTCTATGTATCAATATCTATAATGGGTTATTTACCATTTATGCACCTGAGCTCGAACCCTTGGAGACCACAGAAGTGGGGTCTAACATTTCCCCAAAAAGGATACCCAATGTTTTGAATGTCTTCGATCCTGTAAAGATTACTGCACTCCGATTCATTGTCCACACAGTAAGATGTGGTAATCATATTAAAGATAAAGAAGAAGGTGATGGCAAAGCGTAGAAGGAATGACGGGAAGAGCTCGTGGGCATTCAATTGATAAGAACACGAGGAAGAACACCTAGTGGGCAATGTGCAGCATTGTAATATTCAAAGGAAAGTGATAGGAAAGTTCTTCCACCATTAGAAAAGTAAGCTACTTAGAATTTTCAGAGACTGAGAGAGAAGGTTGTTGACTTGGACTATGAATCTTTCGTAAGAAAAATGGGTTGAAATTTGCCTACAATACCTCAAAACTTAGAAGGATATTATATCCATGTTTGCCTTGGATTGCACTCTGACTTCTTTTTCTTAGTTTTTAAATTTTTTTTGGGTAAATTGTAGAAAACTATCCTAATTTTTGGGGGGCGTTTCACTTTGGTACCCTCAAGTTTAAAAAGAGTCAATTTGGTATCCAAAGTTTTAGTAATGTTTCAATTGGGGTCCTGCCGTAAAGAACTGTCTATTGACCAAACGGTAAATTAGTCAGACATGTGCACGTGACCTTATTTAATAATTTTATGCCCTTTTTGCCCTTTTGTGTTTGGAACGCCTATCTCCTCAGAACCTCAACAGTTGAAAAAAGTGTGCTGAGGAAAAGAATAAAAAAGAAAACATTTTTTTTGCAGACCTTGTCCCCTCTCTCCCCTCTTTCTCTCTCTTTCTTTTGAGGCAAAAGAATAAAACAATATTTTCTTTTGGCAGACCTTGTCCCTTCCCCCTCTCTTTTTTTTTTCTCTCTCTCTCTCTCCTTTCCCAGTTTCTCTCTCATTCTCTCTTGCACTTTCTCCTTCTCCTCTCCAGACCAAACCATAATAGCAGGCCATTTCCATAGAAGCACAATCTTCTGTTCTTCCTTTTTCTTTTTTTCTTTTTTTTTTTTTTTTTTTTTTTTTTTTTTTTTTTTTTGTTGCTTGTATATATTTGGAAAGGGAAAAAAATCAACTAGAGAATAAAAAAAAAGGGGTCACAGCGTTGGTTTATGTAGATAGGGTCACCGGCAAAGATGAAGAGAAAAAGGGGTTGCAGCCATGATTGATCACGACGGCCATGGCTGCCTCTAATTCTCTAAACATAGCAGAAGGGAAAATAAAAAAAAAAAAAAAACGGAGAAGATTGGCCGAAAAAAAATGGAGTTGGCTGGAAGAGTGGAATTCATGGGTTGATCGGAGTGGGGAGTTGGCTGGAGTGGCTGGAGTTGAGGTCCTTCCCTCTCCTACCCCCCATCTCATTCTCTCCCTCCTTCCTGTTAATAAAAAATAATAAAAAATAAATAAATAAGAAAAGAAAAAGAAAGAAAGAAGGAAGACAATAGTTGGATGGAAAAAATGGAGTTAGTCGGAGTTTGACTAGAGTTGCCACGTGTGTTTCCAACTCTGAGTGAAATGGGTTGTGTTTCAAAATGACGTCATTTCTATGAACGGTAAAAATGTCATTTTCTCATCACATAACACCGTTATTGATTTTGAGTCAACAAAAATCTTAGGTACCAAATTGATGCTTTTTAAACGTGAGGGTACCAAAGTAAAACGCACTCCAAAAGTGGGGGTAGTTTTCTACAATTTACCCTTTTTTTTTTCTTTTTAAAAGTATTGACACGACTAATTTTCATTCTCCAGTAATGTTACTGTCTACTTTACATCAACTACTATTTGATTAAATAAACCCAGCTAGTGACAGTTTTCACCTCATTCCTACAATTCAATTGTTCAAAAATATTGTAAGTGCTCAACCCCCCCCCCCCCCCAAAAAAAAAGGGAATTCTTTGAGAATATGGTGAAATAATGTTATAGGCTTATCCAACATTTGCTTAATCCAAGATGGAAAACAAAGAGAAATGAAGGAACCAAGGCAACACACTTCCCCCGTGTCATAATGGAATCAACATTGGTAAAATCTTTGATAGCATTATATAGAAAGATACAAGTTAGAATATAGTGAAATAGTGTTATTGGTAAAATCTTAATGGAACTAAAAGTTCTGAAAATCATGAGTGTTTGTAAGGATTTTGGTAAATCTATATACCCCTTTTCTTTATCTTATTTCTTTTTAGTTTTTAGCCGTGCAAGCTTTTATTTCTGTGGAAGTCTGAATTATATGATTGAGATTTGCCTTCCAAGGCCTATAGATGAATGTCTTACTGTAGGTTTAAATATGTGACTAATTTTCCTGGTATTGATTTGCCTTGGATTAAGGTGAATCTCAGGCATAAGTTGTTAGTAATCAAGATCCTTCATTTGGAACCAAAAATTTGGAAAACCATGTTAATGGTAATGTTTATGGCCCAGATCTTTGGCCAAAAAATCATTGCCGACTGATGGTGGTTGGCAAACTGATATTTTGGCCGAATCCCAAACAGACTTGGGGCAATTTCATTTGTTAAGAGGGTCATTGTCATGGCTCAAAACTAGTGAGAGCACAATCAAAAGTGAGTTGACTCAAAGGGGTGGTCCCATTCTGGATTGTATAGGGAAGGTGGGAGACAATGCCATTGAACATGTACTCTGGCTAGCACAAAGCCCCATATAATCTGGTTACACCATGATCCTACTAATACCGTTTTCCTCGCAATTAGATTTTCCTCTTCAGTCATATTGCCAAGCCATCTTAAATTGTCATCAAGCTCAGGGCACTTATTGGAGCAATGTCCAACATTGTTGCTCTTTCTTCCTCCAACCATTTCTAGAACTATTATTCCATAGCTATAGACATCAGACTTATGAGACTCCACCAAAGTTTCTACTCAATACTTTTGGTGTTGATAAACTCCTCACTCTATGTATGGCCTGACTCATGGTCACTTGATCAAATTATCTCTAGGGGCAAGAAATGCACCCAAATCAACAAAGCATTGAGATGTGAAGGACTTGTCAGAAAACCTAAAAGTAAAAATATTACCATTCATGGACCAACTCCTTTTAAAACAAATGGAACTTGATTTTAAAATATGATTGAAAAGCTCGATATGCTTATATGAATGTACATGACCAATAAATGACAGTGAAATAGCGGCCTTAATTAGTAGCCCAAAAACAAATAAAATGTCTAAATACTCAGCATTTGTGATTGACTATCGTTCACTAATCCATACAAATCACACACCGGAAAAAGACAAGTCTTCATCAAGAAGAATGTTGTGAGGTTTTATGTCAAAATGCAAGATCTTTGTGTTGCACCCACGGTGTAAGTACTCCAATCCCAATTGCAATTTGGTGCAATTTTTCCCATCCCAAGTGCTGACCAATCTTCAAAGAATTTTCTTTGTATATGAACTTGTCAAGCGTTCCATTGGGCACGAATTCGTAGATGAGAGCTCGTTTATGACCCTCAAGACAAAAACCTAAAAGAGTCACGACATTAACATGAGAAGTCCTACTAATGTTTGCAACTTCATTATTAAAATCTTCTCCGTTCCCCTTGGTTTCCTTCAAGACCTTCACTACCACAGGATGGCCATTAAGTAGCTTTCTTTTGTACACATTTCCAAAACCTCCTTGACCTAGTTTATCTTTGAAGGAGTAGGAAATTTTCTTGATATTTGAATAACTACATCTTTTTGGAGCCAAAGATTTGTGATGCCTTATAAAGGTGATGCAGATTGCATCGGCATACGTACTATGGGCTTCTTCCCTGCTGCTGAATCGGGATTCTATTTTATTTTAGTTATTTTTATTAGTTTTAATTCTTTTGTTTTATTTAATTATTGCTTTACTAGATTCCTAGTTAATTCTTACTTGTTCTAGTAGAACTAGGTTTTCTTATTAGTTCTCTATATAAGGAGATGTAAGCCTTACGGCAGACAGTTTTAGTTCAGACTTTGATTATTTTGATTAATAATATTGAAAGAGAGTTTCTCTTTTATTTTCCTACTTTCATGTTCTTGAGAGAATATTGATTGTGGTTGCCTACTATCTGGCATTGTTCTTGCGACAATCAACATATTGGTGGAAGCTTGTTGATTAATTTGGTGAGCTAGTCTCGACCGTGTATTTTTCGCTACATCAGTTGGTATCAAAGCCCAGTTCGTTCTTGCCGTCATGCCAAGGCGAGGGGGAAGACGTGCCGGAGGCTATGAAGCCAATCTGGAGGATGTGTATTATCGTGAGGACATGGCGTGAATTAAACAAGAAATCAAAGACAAAATACGAGCCCTATTCAAGAGTTATCGTCTTGAGCGGTGTCATAGTCGTTGACCTCCATCTCTACATTCTATGGACAAAGACAGTGTTGAGGATATTTTGGTTGAGGATGTTTGTGTTGAGGATGTTGTTGTAGAGAATGAAGATTTGAATGAAGCTGAAGGAGGTAAGAATTTTGAATTCATGGGAAATTTTTCTTTTAATAATTTTGGTGATGATAAATCTGAAAACTAGTTGATTTTAATTCTCCGCCTATTTTTGATGAATATTGTGATGATAATATTGAGTCAAATATTATGGAAAATTTGGAAGGGCAAGAGGAAGCTATAACCTACAAGGCACCTGAAAAAAATTATTTAGAGAGTAATTTTGATTCAGTTAATATTCATTGCGTTGAAATTTCTAGAGTTGAGGAATTTAAACATTGTGATTTTCAAGAGGATAAAGTTTTTGTCGTTGAAGAACTGAAGCGTTATGATTTTATTAGAATTGACAATATGTGTTCTATTGTTAATCCTCTACTGCTGAAAACTTTGAATGAGATGAAGGGTGCAGAGAAAATTTTTTTTGTTATAAAATTTTGGGAAAATAAATTTTGGAGGCAATTGAAACAAAAAAAAGTCTTCAAAGTATTTATTCCAATGGAGTGGTCGACATCAATACTTCTGTAAAGCTAACCCATAGAGTTCGGGGATGAACTCTCTCCAAACAGGGGGAGAATAGGGATGATGATGTAAGGTGTGGAACGATCACTTTTGTGCAATCGCACCATTGCAGATCAAGCACTCCATCTGAGATATCAGCAACTGCAAATGTGGTAGTAGTATTCGTACTCTTCGATGTCAAGCACTTGGTTCCTTATCATGAAGATAGCTCCAAGGATGAGGCTACAAATTCGAGGGTGAATTCTTTCCAAATAGGGGAGAATGATGCAGATTGCATTGACGTACATACCACGAGCTTCTTCCCTGTTGCTGAATCGGGATTCTATTTTATTTTAGTTATTTTTATTAATTTTAATTATTTTGTTTTAATTAATTATTGCTTTACTAGTTTCCTAGTTAATTCTTACTTGTTCTAGTAGAAGTAGGTTTTCTTGTTCTAATAAAATTAGGTTTTCTTGTTCTAGTAGAACTAGGTTTCTTTGTTTTAGTAGAACTAGGTTTGCTTATTAGTTCTCTATATAAGGAGATGTAAGCCTTATAGTAAACAGTTTTAGTTCAGACTTTGATTATTTTGATTAATAATATTGAGAGAGAGTTTCTCCTTTATTTTCCTACTTTCGTGTTCTTGAGAGAATATTGATTGTGGTTGCCTACTATCTGGCATTGTTCTTGCGACAATCAACAGATTGGTGGAAGCTTGTTGATCAATTTGGTGAGCTAGTCTCGACCGCGTATTTTCCGCTGCATCAAAAGGCCTCAATGTTTTGTTCATTCTTCTTTTTCCCCCTCCAAAAGACCATTGAATTTAATCAGACCTTCCTTTTAAAGCAACAAATATTGATACCAATGATCAATGCTATTCCAACTATGGCATTGCCAATACCTATATCCAAGGAAAGAGTTAACTCATGCAGTACAAAAGGAACGTATGAATTTTAATTCAAGACTATATTATAGCTACTGATACAAAAAAGATTGAGGATCTGGTATCAAGGGCATGTTACCTATTAGATGCTTTAGCAATTTGTTTCTGGAGCCTACAGCAAAATAGTTGCATTGGAGAGGCTTAGATGGAAAGAAGTATAGAAAGTAAAGCTACCTACAGTGGTGTGAAAGATATTGAAAGATGGTTTGAACATGAACTCACTGCATTGTTGTGATTATTGTTTAATCTTATGGGAAAATAAACTTAGAAGAACATGAACTCAACGTATCTCAATTACATTATTGCAATGATTCTACTTCTATTCTCCTACAGTTTTCTCAATTAAACAATGCTATAATCATCATGATCAATGGTCAAAGAAACATAGCACTAGGTTTATAGTGCTTTCCAATTATGGCTTTTATTCTATGGCCAAAGAAAGATTATGGGCGAAACATCAACACAAATTGAATGAAGACCATAGCTTCATGGACCATAATTATCATCAATCATCATCTACATAAAAACCCTTAACCATACATAAATTAAAAATAATAATAATAATAATCATTAATTTATTAAAATATAACAAGAAATGGCTTACCAACCTGAATTCGGAGCTAAGTATGCCCACATCATTGAATAAACCTTAATTGTAGCAAAAGGAGGACAACTCGAGAAAATTAACTTGTATTATATATGAACTTCCAAGCAGAATTAACACAATGCATACCCATGACATTATACATGGTATATATGTTATACTTAATGACCAAAATTTTCACCTACAACTGACACAATGCTAAGGGAGGACCACAAGTCTGTAGGCACCCATCTATAGATCTGGGACTAGCTACAATCCTAATCTCACACTTTTTTTTTTGTTAATATTTGTTAATATATTTTTTTTATCTATTAATATTTTGACAAGCATTATTCCCATTAGGTTCAATCCAAGAGTACAGCCACTCAATTATAAACTTGGTTTATAGTGGCCCGAGAGATGAAAAATGCATTAATGGGTGTGACAATGAACTGTCCTAAGTATAATTAAAGAGGTAAAGGTCATGAATTTTGCTAGTTAGCCTCACACTTTACCTTACACTTTGCCCTGCTATGAGAGAATAAGGAAGTAAAGTTGTGGAACCCATTGATATGATTAAATCCTAAAAATTGGAACAACCTTTATTTTCTCATAATAGGGCAAAATGTAGAATAAAGTGTGGGGCTTACTAGCATTTCCTTTTGGTTTGGAGCTGGAAACATTAGTGGTCTTTCATTATTTCTTTTGTAGATTCATGGTTTTCCCACAATGGGGTGACAAAATTTTTATAGAGAAAAATAATTATATATATATGGTCTGCAATCATGTAAGTACACCCTATTCATAAGACCTGAGGCTAAGAACAATAATGTATGCTGTTGCAGTGGAATTTACAAGGGTATAATGCGAAAAATAAAATAAAATAAAGGAGGAGATATATACATTGTTGGAAAATAATAGAATAGATGCTACTGTATAAAATAAAAGTAGTACAAGAATTGCAGAAATACAAACAGTGTCGGTTGAGGCGTGTACAAGGCACTGTCCTTAAGAATAGTTCCGCCCCTCTGAGTTTTCAACTCGGTGTAGTAGGTCATAGCGCTCTACCCTCCAGGATTCAACAACTGGACTCCCACAAGCGTGCACTCGCAAGTGTAGGAGTGAAACGAAGAACTCAGAATGCTCCTGACTCTCAAAAAATTAAATTGCAGAAGGAAGAAAACAGAGAGAAGAAGAGAAGAGACGATTGCTTTTTTAGTGTGTTTTCTGCTGAATGAGAGGGCTGGTTTATATAGGCTTTAGAAATCAATAACAGCCCTCAAAATAAATTCCTAACGGTAAAAAAAATATATAAATACGAAATTAAATTTCCAACAGTCAAAAAATATAAATACAAAAATTCAATAGGTTTAAATCAACTCAATAGCCATAGAATAATTAAATTCAAATAAAATAGTCAACTGATTTAATTAGAACAATCCTGGTATAAAAATGGGTCACTGAACTGGGTTGTGGATAACCCAGTATCAAAATGCGGGTCATTTCCGTCCGCACAGGATTTGCACCCCCTTGCGTGCACGTCTTATGCTCGCGACGCACCTAACTAAGTCAATTTTCAGACCTCAATCCCGCAAATCACTCAATTGGGCTCCGTCTCATGCGCACATGGGGATTCCCTATATCCCACCACATGATACCATATACAACAAGTAGAATACTATATAAACCCACTAAAACTCTTTTATTTTTCCAATATGGGACAAGATGTTATCACACTCAAGTAAAAAACACTTTTAAGAAAACCTTCGGATTTTTGAAATATTTATTTTATACTTAAAATACAACATGAATACCCTTTGGACATGTTAGAGGATGAGGTTGGTTGCGGCAAAAGCAGGTAAATTGAAACAAAATTGAGTTAGATCCACATATCCCACCCGATTCCATACACTTCAAACATTCATCGCGGTCTGCAAAATACTCTACCGCAAATCCTTTATCCATAGCATCTGACACTGTTGTGGTTCCCTCCCAGAGTTGGTCAAGATTCATTTGAGCTACCGGAACTTGGATATTGGTCTTGCATGCTTCAAGGTAATTTGCCGGTTGAACCCTCAAGGTTTCGTTTTGGTAGAAAGCACCATTCTCGGTACTAAGAACTGGGCACGAAAAGCGATGTGGAACTGCCGATGAGATGCGCAATGGGCAACCATAATATAAGGTGAGGTCTCTCAACATCTTTCTGCTTAGCACTTCTAATCCTAAGTCCTCAGAATTACCTGAATTATGATTCTTGGAATTAACTTTCAAATCCAACAGGAATCAACTATAATCTGATTATCTAGTTTGTTATTTTGTGAGATTTGTGGAAAAGCTATGGATAGGAATTCGAGGGTATCAATCAATGTCATTGTTGTCAAATAACTGAGGGATCACATATCTGTCTCCATCAAATTGGCTCATCGATCTTTTTCTTTCCTTTTACCTTCCTAGCATGTGAAGATAATGGGCAAAAGAGTTCTCTTTTCAACACTTTCTGTTCAACCAACTAAACTTTACCCTAAAGTCTTCCTCTCAAAATCATACCACAATCACTCAATTTCTATATACCATAATTACCCTAAAGTTGTCTTCTCAAAATCATACCAGAACCATTTAATTTATATAACGGTAATGTTATTAGACTCCTCTTAACAGCTCTTATCATGTGTCATGAAAATAGATAAGGACTAGTAGGATATAATCCCAATATGTTTTCATGACTATTATGGGGTGAAAAACAGAAGTGGATAAGTGGGGCTCAATAGTACTACTCCCAATCTGTTTTCATAACACATCATGAGGGTTGTTTAGAAAGGCTGTTAACCTATTAAGGGGGTCCAATAACATTTTCTTTCTATATACCGTAAATATCCTCAAATGCTCACGAAATGTCTTTGTGCCCCATTTATTCTTATATTTCTCTTCTATTTTTTCTTTTTTTTGGGTATAATTAGAGGGGTTTGAACCCTTAACCTATTTTACTCCTACCCATTTATCTCGTCTATTCTAGTGGGTAGTTATGTGGGTAGTCTTTTTTCATGGGGGAATCTCCGTTCCGTTAGAATAGTCAGATTTTGGCTACTCTAGAGGGCAGTAATGTCATCTATATACTATATATATAACGGACGAAACGAGCCCTGGTGATGCCACGTGTCAAATTTATAAATTTTCATTTATTTTTTCAAATCACATGCTGAACAGTAAAACACGTTGGAGAAAAAAGGCAAATATTACATTTTAGTGTTTTCTTTCTAATCTAATATCAAAAAACGGATAATGTCTATCAACTTGCTATAAATTAACTGTATACTTACGTCAAAATAACTATCAATTTTCTTTGTTTTGTATTAAGTTGGGCAATATTCACTCAAAAGTAATTTCCCAAAAAGTGTGACTTTTGAGGAAATTTCTTTTTTAGTGAACACTTTCCAACTTAATACCAAAGAAAGAATATTATCTGTCAACTTGCTACAAATCAACTGTATATGTGATTCAAAAGGACTACTACTTTTCTTTGTTCGGTATTAAGTTGGGAAGTGATCACCAAAAGGTAATTTCTCCTTTTTTTTTCTTTTTCTTTTTTTTTTTTGGTGCTCTTTTCTCATGCAGTATAAGTAGGTTGATGCCTGATGTTTTTCATGTAGGAGAATCGGAAAATCTACGCTGTACAATGTTCAATCCAAACTTAGTAGATTGTACCATATTTTTTTGTTTTTTTTTTTTTTTTATGCCTATTCATCTTCTCACCCAAAAATTAAACATATGAAACTAAAAATAGTTATAATCAGAAAGAGAGACAAATAGAGACAACGATGATTAAAAAAGAAAACGCGATATACCAGAATACGTACTAACATATCAAATTAAGACGTGGACCAACCCTAGTAGTTTTATCAAAATTGATTTATAGGCTCTTAGCAAAAAAAAAAAAAAACAAAAAACAAAAACAAAAACAAAAACCACGCTGTGGTCCACTGTCTTTATCATTTTGAAGGAACCAAAATTCATTCTGTCGCTTGAACCACTCCTTGTCTTTCTCTGCCTTTTCAAACAAAACCAAACATTATATTATTATATACCAAAACAAAACAGTCGTAGGAATGGGATATAGACTACCCAACTTCGTCAAAACCAACTACATAGAATTTTTCTCCAACTGCCAATGCTTCCCTCCATTTCAACCCCTCTTTCCCCGGCTCCCCCTCCTCTGTTTTCCTCTGCTTTCTTCATTCCTTCTACCACAAATGGATCTCCAAACTTCTTCATATTCAAAAAAAATTTCCATATATCTTTCATTTTCATCATCTTCGATCGTCACTTTAGTTGACAAAACTCTTTCTGTCGACCCAAAATTTGAGGCTGCAGCATGCCTCAAAACTGCGGAAAAGGCCCAAACATAAGCTCTACCCTTTTTGGATTAACCATAAACAAGCATCCTACTGCGGTCTCCCAAACAAAAGATCACATGCAGTAACCAAAACCCAGTTCTCGCAATTTCCAATGATGATTATATCATTGCAGACATATTTTACACAAACCATTCATTTCTCTTGGTCAATTCAGCCCTCTCTGAGGACTCATGCCCAACTCCCCTTGATGGAACGCTTTTTAGCTATAGTTCAACTTACAGCAATCTATCCTTCTTCTATAACTGCACCTCGGCACCTGCTGATTACTTAACATATTCAGTTCAATGCATAAGCAATGCTACCTTCCACTTGTTTGCTGTTTTTCATAAGGAAGGTTTGAGTCACGTGAATTATTCCATAGAGTCGTGCCAGTCTTGGGTTGATGCGCCTGTGGACTTGGGTGATGATTATGAATTCGAGAGCTTGTGGAGAACGAATTATACGGAAATTTTGAAGATGGGTTTTGTTTTGAATTGGAGTGCAAATAACTTGTGGAAGTTTTGTTTTGAATTACTGCAGATTCGATGATAATGAATTCCTCTGTTTTGCATTGATCGACCTCATCTCAAAACCTGCGATGATGGTAATTATACTACAAATTAACTATTTCAAACATCTTGCGGTAAACTCTTCAGGATTTTTTTTTTTTTTTTTTTCCTGCTAAATTATTGAAAAACAACAGAGAGCAAGATGCTCTTTGTAGTTTTGATGTTTTCGTTTTGATTTTTATCTTTCCCTTCCTAGTTCCTATCATTTGCTGATCAAAACAACAAATCGGATGGGTTGTAATTTCTGAGTTTGTCTCATTAGGCTTAATATTTGGTCTGAGCAAATAGTTAGGCCTTACCCTATGATTTTTTAATATTTATTTCCTTATCATATTGGAGATTCATAGCTTTGATAGTCTTATGTGTGCCATGAATTCAATAAAAGACACTTCTAAGAAAATGAAACATTATAAGCTTGGACAAACCATTAATCATGGCAACCAAACGGAAACGCTTTTCCTTCCTTGCAGGCTTGTTTCTGTGGACTGCAAGATATTTTATCTTCTGCTTGCCTTCTTACATTGCCATGAATGAATATAAAATTTGTATGACTTATAAGTTTGGATCATTTGAGAGGCATAATTGGATTCAAAAGTCATCCTACAAGGCAGAGTAGAACTACTAGACATCCAAAGAAAAAAAAAATGCTGACACTCAAATTATATTTCCCTCTTTCAATGACTCTAAACATCATTTTCGGTTCTCCTCTTCTGCTAGTAGATTGTGCCTATGAGTTTGATACCATGCCCTTTCGCCTTGCACAGTCGATAAGTTTTTGTTCTCCTTTTACCCTTAATGGGTAATTGAAATGCAGAGGACATCAATATGAATGGGTATAATTTGACTGATTCTCATGTTTATGAATATCTCCATTTTCTAAATGACTAACAGTTTATTCTATTTTATGACAACCATCACAGGCGGAGGGATTAATTGGCGATGGAAGCTTCCTATAGGTAATATGCCCCTGCATGGAATTGCTTTTGTCACCTTAATTTTCTTCATCAGACGCCATGTAATTTCTTCCTGTTTCCAACAATTCTAAAACGTCTTAGCACCTAACCTATCTTTTTCCTTCCCTCCCCAGGTTTAGGCGCCACAGGGACTGGCATCCTTCTAACATGTCTAGCGTTCTTTTTCTATCCACGGTGCAAAAAAAAATCTATATGATTCATGTTTCATCTCTCGAAGCATCTCTTCTCAACCCTCATCGATGATGGATTGGATCTTGAAAACATGGGCAAGTACTTTGGAGTCAACATCTTCACCTACAAGGAACTCGTAGAAGCCACCAACAATTTTGATTCCAGTAAAGAACTAGGAGATGGGGGTTGTGGCACCGTATATTATGGTAAGGAAAAAGACCCTTTTCGATTCAAAATTTTCTTTTCTAGATGCACCATTTGATGGATTAGGTGTATAAATAAATTGACACTAACAATCTCTTAATCAGGCAAACTTCGAGATGGGCGTGTTGTGGCTGTCAAGCGCTTATACGAAAACAACTGCAAGAGAGTCGAGCAATTCATGAATGAAGTTGAGATTTTAACACGCTTACGCCACCAAAATCTTGTTGCCCTTTATGGGTGCACCTCTCGCCACAGCCGTGAGCTCCTTCTTGTCTATGAGCACATTTCAAATGGCACTGTTGCTGATCATCTCCATGGTGAAAGAGCAAAACCCGGCTCACTCCCATGGCCTATCAGAATGAGCATCGCCATAGAGACAGCCAGTGCATTGAAATATCTCCATGCTTCTGAGATAATCCACCGTGACATCAAGACAAACAACATTCTCCTTGATGACAATTTCCGTGTTAAAGTTGCAGATTTTGGATTATCTCGACTCTTCCCATTCGATGTCACCCATGTTTCGACTGCTCCGCAGGGGACCCCTGGCTATGTCGATCCGGATTATCATCAATGTTACCAGCTTACTAGCAAGAGTGATGTCTACAGCTTTGGGGTAGTATTGATTGAGCTTATTTCATCAAAGCCAGCCGTTGATATTACCAGGCATCGATATGAGATTAACTTGTCTAACATGGCTATCAACAAAATCCAAAACCATGCATTGCATGAGCTTGTTGATCCATATCTTTGATTTGAGTCAGATTACAAGGTAAATAAGATGATAACAGCAGTAGCAGAGTTGGCATTTCGGTGTTTGCAGAATGGCAAGGATATGAGGCCACCTATAGAAGAGGTGTCGGAGTCTTTGAAGGAAATACAGAGTGAGGGATACAATGTGGGAAAGACACAGGAGGTGGATATTCTGGCTGACAGTGTTGTGTTGTTGAAGAATGGGCCGATGCCGCTTTCGCCGGATTCTGTGACTCTAAAATGGACTAGCTCGTCTACGACACCTAATGCCAGTGGGTGATTAAGGTTACCTCAATTTCCTCAATTTTCCTAGTATCATACATCATATGCCTCCACCAAAAAAAGAAAAAAGAAAAAAGGGCCTGATAATGTCATTCTCTTTCAATCTACTGGATTCTATGCCTTGAAGAGGATGTACATAGTAGTAGGATATAAGATATAAGGTTTATTAGGTTTTTCTTGATTTATTTTTTCCTTTCTATAAATCAAGAAAATAAACAAATGTTTGTATTATTTATTTATTATTTATTATTATTATTGTACATTAGCAATGTGTTCTATAGTGACGACTGACGATACTCCTTCACACTGTAACCAAAGTGATGGGACTTAAATTTTGAAGTTGCAGATGATTCAAGTTTTGCATCGCCTTGTAACAAATGCTTGTATTATTTAAATAAACTTTTGTATTATTTATTTATTAATTTATTATTATTGTAGATTAATTTGTATTATCTATCTTTTATTAGAAGTAATTTACGATCAGCTTAAATTTGAAGTTGCAGATGAAACAAGTTGATTTACAAATAATTTTTTGTGTAACTCCTTTCTCTCTGTTTGGCCTAAGACATGGTCACTTGATCATAGTGTCTCTCTGTTTGGCTTGATTTTCATAACAACTCTTTCTTGATCGAGTACCACAATCCTCTTATTGAATTGTGCCCCACTCTGTCTCTCTCTCTCTCACATCAAACCACAAAGTGTAATTCCAATTCTATATCAAATTAAGGGGAAATATCCAAAAACTCCCTCAAAAATAAACTGATATCCAAAAACTCCATTGAATATTTTTCCTATCCATCTAATCCAAATAAAAAAGAATCTTATCTATTAATTCCAACCAGTTAATTTTTTGTTTATTGTTGTTAAAAAAAAAAAAAAAAAAAAAGTGATTTGACTAAAATACCCTTCTTTGACATTAATATGTTTAATGAAAAAATTGCATATTTAACTGAATTTCCCTTTTTATCATTTTTCATGTAATAAGAAAAAAAAAACTATCATTAATTAATTCTTCTCTAATGTACACATGGGGGGAAGGGAGAAGAAAAAGAGAGAGTGGGAGAGCAGGTTTGCAAGTTTGGGAAAAGAGGGGGCAAAAGGGAAAATTCACTTGAATATGCATATATTTTTGTCATTAAACATATTATTGTGAAAGAAGGGCATTTTAGTCGAATGAGTCTTTTTTTTTAACCGCAGTAAACAAAAATTTAACTAATTGGATTTAATGGATATAATTATTTTTTATTTGGATTAGATGGATAGGAAAAATATTTAATGGAATTTTTAGATATGATTTTATATTTGAGGGAGGTTTTGGATAACGTACAACTAAAGACTAACATGTAGATAACAATGTTTATTTGGGTAACAACCCATCTAATTCTCTTTTCGCCGAGGAATCCTTCAAGAAACTCAAATTTTACAGCTACAGGGATTACTTGGGTAGCATGATTAGTGTTATTGTAATTTAACAACTTCGTAGGCTACCACTTTAAGCGATATTGATATGTCATAAATTAAGCATTGTTATGGGCAAAATTAGGGGTTTCTGTCTGCCAGGTCCGCATGAACTTACCACACAATGTAGTTACACTGAAAACAAAGCTGTCGTTGGTTTAAGAAACCAGAGTGTCCTGTTTATCAAATAATAGAGAATCATTAAATCATAGGTTCCATAGAATAGCCCACAATGGTGGTTTAAAGTTCATTGGAATAAGATTAGAAACCTCTATATGCTTATATGAATTTACTTGAATAATTAAATGACAAAGTGAAATAGTGGCCTTGGCATAGCTCAAAAACAAATAAAATGTATGAATGCTCAGCATTTGCGAATGACTATCTTTCACTAATCCGTACAAATCATACAACAGAAAAAAAAAAGACCTATAATATTCTAGAATTACATTATTATGACATTGATAAGATGGAAAGGGTGGAAGAATTTGCTGGTGATCTTGGAGGAGAAGATAAGTAAGGTTTTGGGGGGATTTGCAAGGCTTCAATGCTTCCTTCTAACATAGTCATCACTTCACTCATGGATGGCCTATGTGCTGGGTTTGTTTGTATACACCACAAACCCACTAATATCATCTTCCTCACAATAATATTTTCCTCTTCGTTCATATCGCCCTGCAATCTTAAATTGTTATCAAGCTCAAGACGCTTATAAACCCAATGCGGAAAGTATATCTCACTGGTGCGACCTCCAACATCGAGGTTCTTTCTTCCTCCAACCATTTCTAGAACCATCATTCCATAGCTATAGACATCAGATTTGTGCGAGACTCCACCAAAGTTTCTACTAAATACTTCTGGGGCAATATATCCAATAGTCCCTCTAGCTTCCAACATTGATACCATACTTTCTTTCCTAGGACATAGTTTAGCAAGCCCAAAGTCAGAGATTTTTGGGCAAAAGTCTTCATCAAGAAGAATGTTGTGAGGTTTTATGTCAAAATGAAAGATCCTTGTGTTGCACCCACGGTGTAAGTACTCAAGTCCTTGAGCAATCCCAATTGCAATTTGGTGCAATTTTTCCCATCCCAACTGCTGACCATTTTCCGAAGGATTTTCGTTGTATATGAACTTGTCAAGTGATCCATTGGGCATGAACTCATATATGAGAGCTCGTTTATGACCCTGAAGACAAAATCCCAAAAGAGTGACAACATTAACATGAGAAGTCCTACTAATGCTTCCAACCTCATTAATAAAATCTTCTCCATTCCCTTTCAATGCCTTCAGGACCTTCACTGCCACAGGATGGCCGTTGAGTAGCTTTCCTTTATACACATTTCCAAAACCTCCTTGACCTAGACTATCTTTGAAGGAGTTTGTAATTTTCTTGATGTCTGAATAACTATATCTTTTTGGAGCCAAAGATCCGTAATTCCTTATAAAGGCCTCAAGATTTTGATCATTCTTCATTTTTCCCCTCCAAAAGACCATTGCATTTGTTGAGTCCTTCCTTCCAAAGTAACAACTACTGATACAAATGAATAATATTCCAATTATTCCACCACCAATGCCTATATTCAAAAATAGAGTCAAGTCATGCAGTGCTATTGCAACAGATGTATCTTTCTATGACCATTAGCAATATAGGGAAAGAAAGAGGTTTGGGGGGGGGGGGGGGGGGGTGGGGAAGATCTAGTATGAACTGCATGGTACCTATTAGAAGCTTTGAAAACTTGTATCCAGAGCCTGCAGAATAGCAATTGCATTAGAGAGGCTTAGACGGAAAAAAATATAACAAAAGATAAGGTACATTGGCGAACAAGATACTCAAAATGGTCATAGATAAAGAAGGGTTTCTCATGTGTACGTGGATCTGATGGACTCATTAACTGAGACGTAAAAAAAAAAAAAAAAAGGGCATAGATTATTGTCTTTCTTGCATTCCCTCCATCCCCCCCCCCCCCCCCCCCCCCCCCAACAAAAAAAAATAAAAAATAAAAATCTTCATGGGTAACTAGTTACCAACCCTTCACCCTAATTAACCTAAAGGTTAGGTCGCAACCCACTCCCACTTATTTTGAGATTACAGGGTTAAAGACTCAAAGTCACATTCTCCTTCTCTCAATAGGGGAGAGAAAACCACCTAACTAGCTGGTAACAACCTGTAAGTTTAATATATTAAAACTTGGACAAAATGAGGCCTAGTTTTGAATCCTTCCATATCTTGTCTGTTGTTACCACCGGCCTTTGTAGCTGCAGTAGTATCAGTATGTTGGAAGTTCAAATGTCAACCCATCATCCAAGAAAAATGATTTAAGGGAACTCATTCATGGCCCATGGGATAAGGTTCCAGGTTGGTACCATTGAAAATTCTCATTTTTATTATTATTATTATTATTTTTTTTTGGGGGGGGGGGGGGGGGGTGGTGGGGTTGGGGTGTAGGGGTTCCCTTTAGAATCAGATAAATTTAGGTGGTGTTACTGTCGCAGTTGCACGCTACCAAAAAGAAAAAAGAAAAAAAAAAAAAAAAGGTTTCAAATACTCGGCAACTAGCAAAACAGGGGAAGCCACCGATCATTGGAAATTGAATGAAGACCAATAGCCTCACGCACGGACCATCATCATCATCATCTTCTATGTATTAATGAACAAAACACTTAACCAAAACAGCAATGAAGAAATTAAAGCAAACAAAATATCACAAGAAATGGCATACCAACCTGAATTTGGAGCTAATAGAACTTCATTGAATAAGCCCAAATAGCAGCCAAAGCAGGACAACCCTTGAAAATTAACTAGTACGGAGTATTATATTCACAATTTGAATCAGAATCAATGCAATGCATACACATGACATCATATATGGAATATAAGTTATATTTACCCTCTATTTGGTTCGGGTATTCTACCATGGACAAAAAAGGGTAG
Source organism: Liquidambar formosana (assembly GCA_039720395.1). Lineage (NCBI taxonomy): Eukaryota > Viridiplantae > Streptophyta > Magnoliopsida > Saxifragales > Altingiaceae > Liquidambar > Liquidambar formosana. Next base: position 61,635 of record JBBPBK010000066.1, on the reverse strand, counting down.
GGAAAAGAATGAGGAAAGAAAATGAAAGGGAAAGATAAAATCATATCAAGTCAAAATTGTTCAAATTATTATTATTCTTCTAATTTTTCCATTGCAAGCAAATAATAAAAAGTACAATTCCTTATCCCTCTATTTGGTTCATGGATTCTACTAAGAAAAGAAAAAAGAAAGGGGAAAAAAAGCTAAAAAGATAAAGATAAAATTATATCAAGCCAAAATTATTCAAATTCTTTTTCTTTCTTCTTCCAATTTTCCATTGCAACCAAATAAAGAAAAATACAATTATGTCTAGAATTAACATAATGCAAACACATGGCACCATTTGCAGATTTGGAACTACAATCCTAGTCTTATAATTTATTTAATTTAATTTTTTTGGTTACCCTTTTAATATTTTGGTGGCATCATTTGCATTAGGTTCAATCCCAGAGTACAGCAACTCATATATTATTTAAGAATAACCTTTGTTCATAGTGGTGAGATGCATTCATGCCAGAAAGTGTGTCACAATAAACTTAGAATAATTGAAAAGGTAAAAGTGTTGTCAATTGAGGGAAAACTGAACTTTACAATACTTTGACACATTTTACTATTTCTAGTTTAGAGAGTTCAACTGACCTACCTTTTTGGTTTGGAGCTGGGACTATTTGTAGTCTTTCATTAACGGAATTATATATATAATTTATGGCACCATAATGAGGAGAAATTTTAAATAAATAAAAAATTTATGGTCTGCCATCATCCAGATTGCCGAACTGTAGGACCTCTAGGACTAAGAACAATAGAAATATACTGCAGAGGGATTCATAAAGGGTACAGTGGGAGGAAAAAACAAATTAAAGGAAAAAGTGGGGGAGAAATGCATGCATACCATTTGGACATGTTCGAGGATGAGGTTGGTCGGGGCAAAGGCAGTTAAATTGGAGCGAACTCGTGTTAGATCCACAAATCCCACCCGACTCCATACATTTCAAACAAACATCGCGGTCCGCAAAGTACTCCACCCCAAATCCTTCATCCACAGCATCCATCACTGGTGCGGTTCCATTCAAGACTTGTTCAAGACCCATTTGAGGAACCGGAACTTGGATTTTGATGCTGCACTCATGAACCCTCAACAATTCGTCTGCATAGAAAGCACCCTTCTCTGCACCGTCAATTGTGCACTCAAAATTATTCGGAACCTTCGACGAGACCTCCAACGGACAACCATAAAATAAGCTGAGGTTTCTGGTCAGGTTTGGATCGCGGTAAAAGAGATACTTATTCAGAGTGGTGTTAGACGAGATTCTGCGGACAACCGGGTCCGGAGAAATCTGCTCGCGCAATCGTCATGGTATAAGCAGACGGATTGATATCTAGTACACGGAATGTGAGATTCCCAATATTTATAAGAGGGAAATCATCATCCCGGCACTGGAGCTCGAACGCCCCGCAGCCGCAGGCTCGGAATCTACCATTTCCCAAGAAAGGAAACCCGATGTTTTGTATTGCGCCGCAATTGAAGGAACGACTGCATGCAAAAAAGTGTTCGTTGTCGACACAGTAAGATGGCGGAAGGGCGATGGAGATGAAGAAGAGGGTGAGGAGAGAGTGTAGTCGAAGGGACAGTGCATGGGAAGAGGTGAGCTTCCATTGGAAACAATTCATGGAAGAACAATTTGGTGAGAGGTGTGGTTTGGGGAGAGGGATATACGGACTATGGTTAATGACGAAGTATAAATATGAAACGGAAAGTGAGGAGCATAATATTCAATGGATATTAATGAATGAATGAATGAATGGTTCTCTTGTCGAATGGGTAGTGATAACGTAATCAGACAGACCATTTACTTTGACGAACAACAGTTAGCTTATTGGAAATTTCTTGATATACACAGAGAGATGCCGGCGGACCTTGGACTAGAGGTGTTAGCACAAGGAACGAGGTTGAATACGACGACATGATTGAAACGTAAAGGGTTTTGGGGAAATTCATGAAAACTAATCAGTAAATCAACAACGGCGTAAATCCTGTCATCCAATAGAAAAAAAAAATGGTAGTATTAGAGGATTCATGCCGTAGCATATAGGCTGTGTATTTTCCTTTCTCCTTTGAAGTCCAATTGCAACATTTTCTTACAGTAGTTTTTTGAACTTTCCTCTATTACCCTTTATTATAATAATAATTACTTTCAACACAAAATCCAATACTAAATAGATAATGATTCTTTTGAAAAGATAGAGTTTAATAAATGAACTCAATAAAATTATGAGGTTTCGTAAATTGCATGTTTTATCAAACTTGACATATTTTTGTAGGAGGGAGCCATGGAGGGAGTAATAAATAAAGTGGGTTGATGAAATTGACAATTTTAGTATTATTTCTCTTCTGTTCCATATAAGTAGATACAGGATTTTATTCCAGTAACAAATTCTGAGGACAGGGATTTTTCCTCCCATATGGTTTTGAAGAACTATATATATATATATCTCGTTTGCCATATGCATTTGACCAGTTTAGGAGTTTCCCAATTGTTTCCTGGAAGGTAGAGAAGGATACCAATGAAAATAGAGTACTAATTTTGAGGAGCCATTTTGAAAGCCGGCCTGGAGATCTGCCCCTATGGAGAAACACACATGGCTTGATGGACTTGAAAGGCCCATTAGAAGGTGCACGACATTGTCAGCGGTTCAGAAAAAAATAAAGAATCCGAGCAGCTGAGTTCTTGGGCATTAAGGGTGCTCCAAATCCTAGAAAAAATACTAGATGCATTTACATTGGATGGACCCTCACCACGAGAAAAACTTGAATGTAATTATGATGCAGTTGATATGGTGTCACAGGTCAATGATAACTAAATAAAGTGGAATTAATAGAATACTTTTTGACCCTACAATCCACTTTGCTTAATTCTTATTGGCTCATGACACACGACACACGTGGCCGTATCACAGTTATATGGAAGACTCACTCACCCCCACACCTCTATCTTGGGCCAAGCAGTGATGGATCATCATTGAGAAACCCTAGGCCGACTGGAGCAGGATGACCAGGATGGAAGATGGATCACTGGCTTTATTCGGATGTTGGAGACAGTACAAGTGTGGTGGCTGAATTGTGGGCCATTCGTGATGGGCTTCAATTAGCATATAACAAAAGGCATAAAGAAACTACAAATTGAAGTTGATGCACAAGATGTGATTACTCTTGGTTTCCTCGCACGTACTGTGATGAACTTCACCCACATAATGCACTTACATATGATTGCAGGTTGTTCCTCAGCATGTGACATCGAATCAAAATTACTGGGAAGTTAACAAGGGCGCAGATGAGTTGGCAAAGAAGGAAGACCTCATGCCTGTGGCTTTTACTATTTCGGATTTTCCTCCTATTGATACTTGTAGTATTATTGATGCTGATGTTAGAGGGATTCTACATCCCAGAACTCTGTAAGACTTATTTATTTTAATGCACTTTCCTTTTCACCAAAAAATAAAATAAATAACGAAAAGTAACAAACCAACAAACAAACTATGAATTGGTTTTATATTATAAAGGCCCACTATTCGTACAAATTTTTTGTCTCTTGTTCCAATTATTTGGTCCTTTTAATTAAGCATGATGTCAACCCCAAATTTTTTAATTGATTTATTTTTTTAAGTATCAAATCAATCAATAATTTAAAGACTAATTAATCTAAAGAAGCCAATAATTTCAGTGTCCATGACCATAGTTTAATTATCTTCAATTAACAATTCAATTAATTTGTTTGAGCTTTAGTGCACAACGTAGTGAATGGGCCACCATTCTGTGATCCCATCAATTTTATACTTCTCTTGTGCATTATTTATTTTAAATTATATATCTCATTAATTAAAAAAGAAAGTCACTCGCATGATCGCCTACTGTAATTGGCAACATTTTTTATTTTTTATTTTGGCCAAAGAAGGGGTATTCCAATCAATGCATCCATACTAATCCCTGTGATAAACAAACCACCCGTAAGCCCACGCATCTAATAGGGGGGAAGTGGAGACTCAAACTTGAGACTTACAGTTCTTGAATTGCGATCCTTTGCCATCTGAATTACCCTCGCGAGTTAACATAATTGGCAAAATTAACACTGCCAATTATTTTATACCTAAACTAGAATAGACAAAATTACCATACTTATTTCCCAATGATATGAGCATCACTGTAAGCTGTCTACGCCGGCATGCTCATGCGCAACAAAGGACAATGGCTATGACAAATAGGGAGGGATTTGGTGGATTGGTTCGACAGACACTTTACAAGGAGAATAAGGTCGTTAGAAGGGTCCCAAAATTATGGATTATTTATTTTTTAAATATCATCTTGTGTAATTGCTGATAAGTAGTTGGGAATAGGGATAAAACAAATCATTCATTCATCAGAATCATCCACTATTTGATGTGGCATTCATTTCATTTATTTTTTATTTTTTTAAAAACAAGAGAGGTTCACTTTTTTTTTTTAATTACTAAATTGTCATTGAAATATTAACCCATAAATAAAGTAGGTTGATGGAATTGGTAACTTTAGTAATTTATTTTATTTTATTTTTTATAAAATATTTAACTCCAGAAAATAAATTGAAGGAGAGAGATTTTTCCATGCCATCGTTTTTTTTTTATTCTTTCCACAGCATAAGTTTAGAATGGATGAATTGTCCAGAACCAATTGTTTCCTAGAAGGTAGAGCAGGACCCCAGATGGAGACACACATGGACCTGAAAGACCCATACGAAGGTGCATAACATTGTTAGGGAGGCCACTGGTTTAGAAAAAGTCAAGAATTCCAAATTTCCAAACCTAAAATTCTAACACCTTGTGCAACGAAGGACAATGGCTATGACAATAGAGAGGGATAATTATTCAATTGAAGGAAGACTACGACCATGTGGACCATAATAATCTATCTATCTACCAACCTAAACAACGGTTGACACAATCCAACACAACAATTGGCTTACACACCTGAATTTCGAGTTAGGAATCCGTCATTCAATAACCCTAAATCGAAGGAAAACAAGAGCAATCGGATATAATTTGTATTGTGTAGAGCCAAAATTAACACATTGCAAACACATGACATCATTTTGGGTTGTTATGAATTGATGTTGAAAACAAACTAGAACCACAGAGGCTAGTTTAGTGGCGAGGGATGGGGTAAAACTGTAAATAACATGAGTAGGTTAAGTTGGAGGTTCAAACCCTTCATGTACCCAAAAAAAGAAGAAGAAGAAGAAGAAGACACAAACCGACCGCCAGTAGGAGGAATGGCTACAAGTTAATGCAATTGACGGCCATAGGAAGTTTTTGGAACTGCAACCCTAACCTTACACACTCCATCATATTCTGCTATGGATCATTTGTCAAAATTCCAAACCCCAAATTTTCCACCAATAACATTGCAAAATTTTTTAGTAAACTAGTGTTATATATTAGGCTCTAATTTTAATATCCAAGTTTTGGAGAATTTCTTTGAAAACTTGTCTGAAATGAAGCAGTTTAATTTTATTTTCCCAAAGTAACTATGCGGCGATCGACCATGATGAGGCCTAAGCCTAAGGAGGCAGGAAACCAATATATATGCTGTAGAACTGCAGAAGAACTTAATGGGCATATATGTCAAAAAAGGAGATACATACCCGGGATTGGACACGACGACAGTGGCTCAGATTGATTGCGGCAATAGCAAACAAAGAGCGAAGTGGTGTTTGATGATCCACATATCCCATTTGAACGCTCACAAGCTCCACACGTCGATTGGTCTATGTGATACTCCACTTCAAACCCCTGGTTCAAAGCTTCTTGCAGAGTTGCCCTTTTCTCCCTGAGTTGGTCAATAGAGGTTCGAAGAACCGGGACCGTGATGCTCATGTTGCATGTCTTGTAATTTGAGATGTTAATTCCTTGGAATGATTCGTCCGCGAAGAAAGCATTTCTCCCTTCTCCATTCATGCCGCATGTAAAATTATTGGTCGCCGATATATTACCCACCGCTGATATATTCAGCCAAATCTCGGCGGAGCAGCCGTAGAACAAACTAAGGTTTCTATGGTTGATAGTGTACTCAAAGAGGGTGTGATTGAGGGTGGTGTTAACGAATTGCTCAGGACAAGTAGTGTCCCACAAGTCCATTCTTGCAATCCTCATCGTATTGCCAGGTTGATTGATTCCGAGTACGAGGAATTCCTTCGAATCAATAGCTATGATAGAGTAGTCTTGTTGGCACGTGAGCTCGAAGCCTTGGCGACCGCAGAAAGGAGGCCTACCATTTCCCCAGAAAGGGTAACCGATGTTTTGAATGGATCCGCACCCGTAGGATTGGTTGCACTCGGTGTACTGTTCATCGTCTTCGCAGTAAGCTGTGTTGATAGCGATGAAGATGAAGATGAAGATGAAGATGAAGAAGACGGTGATGGTGGAGGGTAGAAGGGATGAGGAGAACATTTGGGTTTTCATATGAAAGTAACACATGAGGAGAACATTTGGTGGGGAGATGTGGTGTGGTGAGGGGATATGTTAAACATAGGCAGAGTATACCATTCAAAGGAAAATGATAGAAGGGTCCTCTCATAAATGGATGTAATGTAAACAGCAGACCCATTCGCATGTTTTGAGATAGAAAAATTAGAAATGTGAGCTTCTTGGACAATTCATAATCATATATTTACAAAGAAGGTCTTCTATTATATTATATTATATAGGTGTATATATTTGACTCTGAGGGACAGAAGAGAAGAGAGCTGTTGACTTCGACAAGGAATCTCCTATGACAAAATTTTGGTTGAACGCCGGCTTGCCATAAACGTAATAAAATAGCTATGGTGCATTTACCTTTGTACCCCTGATTGTCCTCTGAAATAGCTTACAATACCTTGGAGGTCATCAGCACCTTGGGCCTGTCTTAGTAGACTTTTCTCTGCATTCCAATAGTTCGGAGGTGGAAAAATGTTAAACCACTAACTCCATCCACCTATTTTATTTATTTATTGGTTAATGAGTCGGGATTTTAGTACACAAAGGAGCTAGACTGAAAGATGTAACCACATTGCACATCCTGAAATGTAACAGCTTGAACGCAAGGGTGGATTAGTAAGTATCTCTACCGCAGTACTTGAAAGGATAGGTGCACTAGGACTCTAGGAGGATTGAAGCCCAATACTGCCGTAGAAATTTTTCACCCAAACATACTCTAGTTGCATCATTAATTTTTGTAGCCTCTGGATTTGAAGTTAATTTTGAACTATATTATAGGATTAGAAGACATCACACAGCAGATGCCTAAGCAAAGAAATCCAAGAGTAGGCACATAGGGCAATAAAAGAAACAGACTATCAAGGAAACACACCTTCCATGCTAAAAATCATGATCCATCTACTCCTCCTTTCACTGTAGTTTATATATTGTCTTTACTTTCATTGCTGAGACGGATGTGTGTGTCTGAGAGAGAGAGAGAGAGAGAGAGAGAGAGGAGTTTATATAGGAGGGTAAATGTGTAATTTACAATTAGTTGTTAGAATGACTAAATTGACCCAATATATTATTGGTTGTGATAACTATGTAATCATAATTTAACAAATCAAAATAAAACTTAAATAAAATAAAATAAGATTTGTCTTAATATAATAATATATTACGAAGAAAATATACTTTTTCATAGGTATATGGTTTTAAAGAACAATTTTTTAAGTTGACCAGTTCGTGATGGAGAATGTCATCGGTCATTGGTGTGTAGACATTGTTATCCAGAGGCAACTCTTTCGTAGAAGGTAGAGTACGATATCAAGAAAAGGTACATCCTACCTTTTAAGGCCATGTTTGGGAAGGTGAAAAATCTGGTCAAATAAACAGGTCGATGGAAGCTGCAGAACATTGTTAAAAAAAGAGGGGCCTGCTTGTAAACAATTTTCAAGAATATCCACCTATTTAATATGACACCCGGGAACGGCTATCGCAACCCCCTATTCTTATAACCCCACTCATTTCCTTTTGGTTTTTAAGATTTCATGAAAAATATAAAAGGTTTTTGCAAAAACTGGTCAATTAATACACTAAAAAACATCATTTTGAACAACTTTGCAGAATAAAGTTTTTTCAAAATCTATTGTTTAGGCAGACTTTTTGGCAAAAAATGAAATAAAGGTTATAAATGGCTAAAAAGTATATTTAAACGATAGATTTAGGAAAAAATTTCTTCTACAAAGTTGTTCAAAATGATATTTTCTAGTGGACTTTATGGCTGGTTTTCATAAAAACCTTTTATATTTTGCATAAAACCTTAAAAACCTAGAAGATGGGGGGTGGGGTGATAAGAATGTGGGGTTGCAATAGCCATCCCCATGACGCCCTGGCCTTCTACCCAATATCACTGGGTTTCTACTATGAAGGCCCACTAGGTCCAATATTCAGACTCCCCCCAAAAAAAATAAAAATAAAAATAAAAAACCCAAAATTATGGATTATTTATTTTTTAAATATCATATTGTGTAATTGATGAGAAGAAGTTGGGAATAGGGATAAAAAAAAATCATTCATTCATCAGAATCATCCACTATTTGATGTGGCATTCATTTCATTTATTTTTTATTTTTTAAAAAACAAGAGAGGTTCACTTTTTTTTTTTAATTGCTAAATTGTCATTGAAATATTAACCCATAAATAAAGTAGGTTGATGGAATTGGTAACCTTAGTAATTTATTTTATTTATTTTTTTATAAAATATTTAACTCCAGAAAATAAATTCAAGGAGAGATTTTTTCCATGCCATCGTTTCTTTTATTCTTTCCACAGCATAAGTTTAGAATGGATGAATTGTCCAGAACCAATTGTTTCCTAGAGGGTGGAGCAGGACCCCAGATGCAGACACACATGGACCTGAAAGACCCATACGAAGGTGCATAACATTGTTAGGGAGGCCACTGATTTAGAAAAAGTCAAGAATTCCAAGTTTCCAACCTAAAATTTTAACACCTTTCAAGCATAATGAGCATCGCTTTAGGCGGGCTACGGCAGCATATATGGTCATGTGCAACAAATTAAGGACAATGGCTATGACAATACAGAGGGATTTGGTGGATTGGTTCCACAAACACATTAATTACAAGGAGAAGAATTGAAGGCCATTGACTCATTAGAAATGTCCAAAATTATATATGAAATTAATTTTTTTCTTTTAGGTTCTATTTGGTTTGTGGATTTTATCAAGGAAAAAAAATAAAATATGAGGAATTCTACTTTTCTTTATTTGGTTGCAATGGAAAATTGGAAGAAAAAAAAGAATTGGAATAATTTTGGCTTGATATGATTTTATCTTTTCTTTTCATTTTCTTTTCTCCTCATTCTTTTTCCCTTCCTTTTTTTTTTTCCTTTGTAGAATCCATGAACCAAATAGAAGATTAGTGTAACCGATTCCGGGTATAAATTGTCCAAAATTATAAAACTACAAGATGGTCCATGACATCATTTATATGGGACGTTTTAATTGATGACAAAAATTCCGACTGGAACTGAACCGAGACTAGAAAGGTCATCTGGTGGGAGATGAGGGGAAGTGGTGGTTCATTTGATAATAACACATGGGAAGAACATCTGGTGGAAGATGTGATGTGGTGTGGTGATCGAGGGGATACGTAAGCATAGGCAGAGCATACTATTCAAAGGAAAATGATAGAAAGGTCCTTTCATGGATGGATATAATGTAAACAGGCAGACCAGTCGCATGTTTTGACAGAGAAAAATTAGAAATGTGAGTTTCTTGGAATATTCACGATCATATATATGCCATAAATTATAGTTTTATTTATAAAAAAAATTTAAGTTTCTATTTATAAGAGAAATGTAAGTTTATTCCTAATATCCGAATACCTTGAAATTTAACATCCGTAATACGTATGGGTAGGGTACTTACATCAACGGTTGAAGTGACGAAATATTATTATTACAAAAATATATTAAAGCGTGTCAGGGCCGGCTAAACCTTTAGCCAACTTAGGCAATGGCCTAGGGCTTCAACCTAAAAGGCTAAAAGAAAGGCCTCATTTTTAATTTATAACTTAACTCTTTATTTTCTATTTTTTATTAAATTGAATCCTATGTCCTAATCATCATTAAGGCGTCATTTTCATATTTTCTTTATTAGGTAGGTAAGGTAAGTTCATCATATTTCTTTAATTTTTTTTGTTTCATTATTTATAAGTATTTTTCTTTAAAATTATAAACATGTCCACTATGAAATATGAATCTAGATACAAGAAACTTAAAAAGAAAAGGAAGAGAAAATTATATGAATTAATTTTTTTATTATTAAAAAAAAAAAAAAGCTTTTCAAAACTAAAATGAATGAAATCCTACTAATTAACGATTGGCTATGTTACAAGTGAATTAGCCATATTATCTATTTAAAAGGATATCTCAACAAAACTTGAATATAAAATTTTAATTAAAAATTTTGTATCTCAAAATGTAACAAGAAATTAATTGATATATGTATGTATATATATATACACACACACACACACACTATACAAAGAAAACTAATGTTATGTATTTTAATATATGAAATATTAAAGAGGCCTCACTTAATGTTTTTTGTCCCAGACCTCAAATTATATTGAGCCGGCCCTAAAGGGTGTAAGAATAAAAAGTCTTACACCAAATGTCAACGGACGTGTGTTTTTTTGAGAGAGGGAGATAGAGTTTAGTAGGGTAAAGGTGTAATTAACAATTACAAGTACTTGTTAGAATGACTAATTTGACCCGAATATATTATTGGTTGTGATATTTTTCTAACGGTAATTTAGGAAATTAAAAAACACTAACTAAAATTAAAAAAAAAATGATTAGCTTCATATAATAAAATATTATGAAGAAAGGCGACTCTTCCGTAGTTGTATAGCTTTGAAGAACAATTTTCCACATTGACCAGTTCGAGATGGAGTCGAGTGTAGATATTATTATCAAAAGGCCACTCTTTCGTAGAACGTAGAAGGTAGGGTACACTAGGAAGGAAAGGAATTAACATCCTACCTTTTACTCAGATAGAGACAAATTAATGGAAACTGCATGCAAAATATTGTTAAACTGCTTATAAAAATTAAATCTCAAGAATTCCCACCTCATATGCCATCTTTCTAGTCACTATGACTGAGTTTCTACTACGAAATATGAATGCCCACTCAAAATTACAACCAATCTCACTTGTTTCCCAAAGTAAGCCCTTGTAATTGTTACGAGGATACCGCCACGTTTTTTCATGGCTTATTGATAACTTATGCCACAGTACTAGGTATAAAATAAATTAGTTAATTTTGCTAAGCAGAGTTTTTTAATTAAAAAGGTTGAGTTGAATGCGATCCTAATTAACTCTGCATGCATGCCAAAAAGTGTTCGTGGTCGACGCGGTCAGACGGCGGAAGGGCGATGCAGATGAAGAAGAGGGTGATGGAAGAGCGTAGTAGAGGGACAATGGGAAGAGGTGAGCACCCATTTTGAAACAATGCAGGGAAGAACAATTGGTGGGAGGTGTTGTTTGGCGAGAGGGATATGATCTATGGTTTATGACGGATCATAAATATTCAAAGGAAACTGATCGAGAAAAGTGAGAGCATCGTTATTTACTTATATCCTAGCAAATTAAAAGAAATTGAATGGTTCTTTCTTTCAAAATAATTCAAACAAAAAACATCATTTATTTTGACAAAGAAAAGTGAGCTTCTTGGAATTTTCACACGAGAGAAACAGAGAAAGCGGTCTTACACCGTAGACGTACGAGTGACGGCAACAGTAAGCGAAGTTTGAATGGAAGTAGGAAAAGTACCTCATTTCTATTTCCCTATTCAATTGACGCCAACCAAATGGGCCGGGTTTGGGATAAATACACATGATTGGCCTATGTGGACCTCGGTGGTGGTTTAGTGGCACTAGTCTTACCCACAAGCATTTTGATGGGTGGCAACTGGGAAATTTTGGGGTTGACGTCCGCAATGCATAGTGCGATAACTTTACTTTTGATGCCAGGCAATGGCCGCTATGTTAGCTTGTCGAGACACACTTGAGAATAAATTAACAACATTGGGTATGGTTCTAGCAGCTGGTCATGATTTAATGTCTTCCAAGAAGGACTCCACTTGGCCAAGGGCTAGTATTGACTTCACTTGAAAGAGCTGAAATGACTCTAGCACCATCACTTTCAAATACAAACTCCAATAATTTTAAGGGTCTGGGCCATGAACACTGCTTCCCTAAAAGCAGCTTCCATTCCAGGTGTGAGACACTGAGTGCCTATTTGGGATAGCTTCAGAGTAGAATCAGAAATAGAATCAGAAGCTGAATCAGAATCAGGGGGGAGGCAGCTTGAGTAAATTGGCTTCAAAATCTCTTTTGGGCTTACAATCACTTTTCTCATTTTTTATCCAAACACTCTTAAAAGTGATTATGGGCCATCAGAAGAGATTTTGGGCCTCCCAGAATCTCATCCAAACAGGCACTGAATAGATCTTAATTGCTTTCCAATAATGAATTCTCCATGAGAATTACCGCATAATTCTAAAAGAGGCTCGCTTAGAGGTAGGGTTGAAGTCTCCATCTGAATATATTGAGCTTCATCCAACCCCTATGGGGCTGCCAAGCCAAACCAGCTGTGTCTAAGTGCAGAAAAGGAGCAAATGTTCGACGGATTCTACTTCATTGTAGTGCCTAAAAAATTATTTTTGTAAGCAGGTAAAATTTTGAAAAGGGTAACAGGAAATAATAAAGCTTATCACATTCCCGATTGAAGGACCCAGCTACAAGGACGAAGCCAGTAATTTAGTCCAGGGGAGACGATCATTGTGTGGTTTATACTTTATCGTAATTTAAAAAAAAAAAAATTTGAAAAAATTTTGTTTCAAAATTTTTCTTTTATCTTGTGATTTTTTTGTAGAAAAAACTGCAAAAATTTATTACCCTTTGATAAACCATATTTCAATGGGAGACGGTTGAGAATTGAGAGAGTATTAGGTCTCTCTTAGTGGAATAGGATATTGAGGGGAATTGTGACTTTTATAGGGAGAAAAAAGATAAATAAATAAGAGAGGTGGGAAAGAAAAATCAAGAGAAAAGAATTCTAGAATTTCATATAAGTTTAAGAATAAAATATATATAAAAGGAAAATCAGGTGAGGCGACTGCCCTCCCTAATTAAATCTACTTCTTCACCCTTGCCTAGCTAGGTCTCAAAGTAAGATAATATATGGGTGAGCTTCGGTAGAACTTGAAATAAACTGCAAGTTTTGATTAGATTTATTATTATTATTATTATTATTATTATTATTTAAATGGGATTGTGGCATTCACGTGATCTTATTTATGCAGGCAATTGTATAGTGCGAAAAAAAAAAAAAAAAAAAAAAAAAAAATGTGGGGGGAAGGGATGGAAAATATGCATAGCACTTGGACATGTGAGAGTATGAGGCTGGTCGCGGCAAAGGCAGCGAATTGGAGCGAAGTGGAGTTTGATCCGCATATCCCACCCGATTCCACACATTTCAAACAAATATCGCGGTTCACAGTATACTCTACTTCAAATCCTTCATTCACGGCATCTGTCACTTTTGTGTGCCCATTCCAGATCTGGTCCCAAACCATTTGAGTAACCGGAACTTGGATATTGATCCTGCATTCTTCAAGGTTTGGAGGTGGATTTCCCCAATTTTTGGTTTCGTAGAAACCACCAATCACCCTACCGTCAACTGTGCACTTAAAACTATAGGGAACCTTCGACAAGTCGTCCAACGAGCAATCATAAAATAAGGAGAGATTTCTCAAGTTTGGATTATTGCGTCGGAGAGTATGAGTCACAGATCGATGAACTGTGGCGAGTCTATCCAAGAAGTAAAAGTCGTCAGCTTTGGTGAAACTGGATTTTCACTGTATTCATAAAATTTTACTGTTTTTTTTCTTCTGGGTTTGGAAAGTCGAATTGACCTAGTCTTTCATTAATGAAATTTTGAAATTATTGGGTAGATTCAAGGTTTTCCTAACAAGGCAAAAGATCTTACTATTCCTCCCCATATAATAAGCTAGTGGCGCACTATAGAATTGGTTTAGATCTGCTAGATTAGTAAATATACGATATTAATTAGAGGGAAGAGCTTACTAGTTGGTCTTGCTCCTCCCATATGCATATTCACCCACAAGGGGATTAATTTTAACAGATCATAATTATTATGCAATTATCCATTATGCTCTCACTGTGAGACCTCTAGGAGTAAGAAAAAATATTACCACCAAATATGGTGCAGAGGAATTTATTACGGGTATAGTGGGAGGAAAAAATAAAGAAGTGGGGAAGGGAGGGAAAATATGCATACCGCTTCGACATGTGAGAGAATGAGGCTGGTCGGGGCAAAGGCAGCGAAATTGGAGCGAAGTCGAGTCAGATCCACATATCCCACCCGATTCCACACATTTCAAACAAATATCGCGGTTCACAGTGTACTCTACTTCAAATCCTTCCTCCACGGCATCTAGCACTAATGTGTGCCCATTCCAAATTTTATCAAAAGCCATTTGAGTAACCGGAACTTGGATATTGATGCTGCATGCTCCAAGGTTCGGAGGTAGATTTCCCCAATTTTTGGTTTCGTAGAAAGCGTCACTTTCCCTACCGTCAATTGTGCACTTAAAACTATAGGGAACCTTCGGCCAGACGTCCGATGGGCAACCATAAAATAAGGAGAGGTTTCTCAAGTTTGGATTATTGCGTTGGGAGAGATATTTGCTGAGAGTGGTGTTAACGAATTTGGCAGGACAGCCCGGTGACACGAAATCCGTTCGCGCGATCCTTATCATATAAGGAGCAGATTGATTGATAGCTAGTAGACGGAACTTCAGCCCCTCAATAGCTATAAGAGGGTTATCATCATCACCATCTGGGCAGTCGAGCTGGAATGCTTGGCAGCCGCAGTATTGGGGTCTATTGTTTCCCCAGAAAGGATACCCAATGTTTTGTATTCTTCCACAATTGAAGGAATCACTGCAACTCACAAACTGTTGATCGTCGATGCAGTAAGATGTGGGAAGGGCGATGGAGATGAAAGAGAGGATGATGATAGAGTACTGTAGTACAAGGGACAGTGGGAAGAGGTGAGCTTCCATTGGAAATAACTCATGGAATATTACCATTAGGTTTGGCGAGAGGGGTATATGGACTATGGTTTATGACGAAGAATAAATATGTAAGGGAAATTGATTGCATAATATTCAAATTAAGGAAAATGAATGAATGGTTTCTTCTTGGAATGCATTGATAACGGAATCCGACAGAGCATTTACTTTGACAAAGAATAGTGAGCTTATTACAAATTTCTTGACTTTTAGACTTCTAAGACTATGGACTTCAAGTACGTAAATGAGGTTGAATAGGAAGCCGTAATAGAAATGTAAAGCAAATACGTGGCGGTGTTTCTCACCACACAGGTAATATTGCTGACAGGGAAATATTTTACCTAATAGGGCCAGCTTAGATGGTCCTGAGATGAGTCGTAAACTTGGACATCTTGAGTTTCATTCTCCGTTGTGCTCCTTTGGGGAGCACTCTAGTAATTTATTCCTGAATGCACCCGGCCGATGTGGGGGAGTGCACCCTTAAAATCGTTTGAAGAGGGATTAATCGAGATGTGCGCAAACTGGCCCGAACACCCTAACCGTCAACCCAAAAAAAAAAAAAAAGTGACGTTAATCAGTCTATTGGACAAAATCTGTGGAGCGTTTCAAAGACAGAAATTTTTGCGCCTATTTGGAATTTTGAGGAACTTTCTAGGAGCTGGGCTTTTTGGGCCAAGCCCAATCAGGTGGGGACCAATATGCCCAATGGGAATGGTTATTGCAACCCCCATTCTTATCACCCCACCCCTCATCCTTTAAGTTTTCAAGGTTTTATGCAAAATATAAAAGGTTTTTATGAAAACCGGCCGTAATGTCCACTAGAAAACATCATTTTGAACAACTTTGTAGAAGAAAATTTATCCTAAATCTATCGTTTTAATATATTTTTTAGCCATTTATAGCCTTTATTTCATTTTTTGCCAAAAAGTCTACCTAAACGATAGATTTTGGAAAAACTTTCTTCTGCAAAGTTGTTCAAAATGATGTTTTCTAGTGGACTATGCGACCAGTTTTTGCAAAAACCTTTTATATTTTTTATGAAATCTTAAAAACCAAAAAAAAAGGGGTGGGATTATAAGAATGGGGGGTTGCAATAGCCGTTCCCATGGCGAATAGAGTTTTTTGGGCTTATTCAACTGGATTCCTTTTAGCCCAAACTGAAGGACCTAATCTTGTGGATACTTCAAAGACAGCTCAAGACGCTAGAAAAGGGGCCAACTATATTCTTTCATGGATTGTTTGGCGTGCTCAAAACGCTAGAAAATGGCTATTGCAACCCCCCATTCTTTTCACCCCACCCCATCCTTTAGGTTTTTAAGATTTTATGCAAAATATAAAAGGTTTTTATGAAAACCGGTCATGATGTTTACTAAAAAACATCATTTTGAACAACTTTGTAGAAGAAAGTTTTTCCTAAATCTATCGTTTAAATATACATTTTAGCCATTTATAGCCTTTATTTCATTTTTTACCAAAAAGTCTACCTAAATGATAGATTTTGGAAAAACTTTCTTCTGCAAAGTTGTTCAAAATGATGTTTTCTAGTGGATTAGCGACCATTTTTTGCAAAAACCTTTTATATTTTTCATAAAATCTTAAAAACTAAAAAGAAAGGGGTGGGGTTATAAGAATGGGGGGTTGCAATAGCCATTCCCTTTTGTTGAAGGAAACTATAGTGTAGACCAAGATGCTGAGGAAGCGCAAGTGGGTGGACCCAGAATGATCATTAGGCCGGGTTGAAGATTCTGTCATGGAATGCAAGAGGGGTGGGAAGACCCCACTTTGTCGCTCAGGTGCGTACATTGGTTAGTATATATAAACCTGATTTATCTTTATAATGGAAACTAAAGTAAACAATGATAAAATTAATAAGATAGCAAAAAAGATTGGTTTTGATAATCATTTTGTGGTTCCTGGTGAAGGATTAAGTGGAGGGCTCTGGATTTTTTGGAATAGTAATACATGCAACGCTAATATATGTTATTGATCATTGTGATAGATATATTCATATTCGTGTATTTGATAATATTAAACATAGCTTTTGGCAACTTACATGCATTTATGGGTACCCTCAGCATGCGAAACAAACTTATCTATGGGACAAAATCTATTCTATAGCTAACAAAGTTGGGGAACCATGGGCTGTAATTGGTGATTTTAATGAGATTTTATCAGTGCATGAAAAGAAGGGTGGTAATGCTGGCAATTTGTCTAGAATTAATGATTTCATGGAATTTATTGATAGGTATAATCTTATAGATATTGGTCATATAGGCTTACCTTACACCTGGTACAATAAAAGAGAGGGTATAGATGCCATTTTTGATAGGTTTGATCGAGTATTGGTTAATTCAGATTGGCTAAATGACTACCCTAATGCCTGGGTTGATAATCTTCCTATTATGGGATCAGATCATGGTCCTATATTATTGGTTACTGACAAGGAAACTAACAAGGGCCGTAAACCTTTCAGATTTGAAGCTGTTTAGATGGATTCTCCTGAAATGGAGAATATTGTTAAAATGGCTTGGTCTTCTAATGTCCAAGGCTCTAATTCATCCAGATTAGCAAGGAAAATCTCTAAATTTCGTTCATTGGCTTGTGATTGGAACAAAAATAACTTTGGCAACTTTAACTAAAAATTAAAAGAAGTCCATAAGGAATTGATGGATATTCAGGCAAGACTAATGTTGGACCCTACTAATAATTCCTTGGCTACTAAAGAAAATAAAGTGCGAGAAATGTATAAGCAACTGCTTTCTAATGAAGAATTATATTGGGCCCGGAGAGCGCGAGATAAATGGATACAATGTGGAGACAAAAATGCAAAATACTTTCAAACTATTGTTAATACCAGGAAAAGATTTAATAAGATTCGGAAAATAAAGGATCAAGATGGTTTTATATATAAGGAACACAAAGATATTGCGGATATTTTCATTAAGGAATTTACTAATAGATTTAAATCTTCTGATTCCCAGCCAAATCTGGTCACTTGGAATAATCTTTTGGAAGTATTTAATCCGTGTATTTCTTAAAAAGATAATATGGTCATTTTGAGAGAAGTCACTCAAGCAGAAGTTTTAGAAGCGTTAAATCAAATAGCTCCAATGAAAGCACCTGGACCTGATGGACTTCAACCTTTTTTTCTTTAAACAATACTGGCACATTGTTGGTGAATCGGTCACCTTTATGATTAAAAGTTTTTTTCATAATCGGCATTTGCTTAGGGAATTAAATAAAACTTATGTCACTTTAATTCCAAAAATAGATAATCCTGAGATGGTGTCACACTTTAGGACAATTAGTCTATGTAATGTGTGTTACAAGATTATTGCAAAGATTTTGGTAAATCGTCTTAGGCCATTATTGGAAAGAATTATTTCCCCTTTGCAGGGTGCTTTTGTGCCTAATAGGAATATTACTGATAACATTTTGAATACTCACGAAATGATACAAAAAATTAAGAAGAAAAAAAGGAAGAATGGTCTTATGGCTAATAAACTTGATATGAAAAAAGCTTATGATCGGATGGAATAGAACTTTATTATGGCCATTTTAAGAAAATTGGGATTTTGTGAAGAATGGATACTAATTGTTTTTGAGTGTATTTCATCGGTATCTTATTCGGTACTTATAAATGGTATCCTTGAAGGAAATATTGTGCCTACTAGAGGCCTTCGACAAGGTGACCCGTTATCGCCTTACTTATTATAGGGGCAGAATGTCTCATAAGGAATTTTTGTAAAACTATGGAAAAAGTAAATCTGATGTAGGGATTAAATTTTATCTTGGTAGTCAAACCATTTCTAACCTTATGTTTGCGGATGATTGCATTATATTTGCAAAGGCAACGCATAGGGCTTGTAGGAACATAAGGAACTTATTGGATAATTATTGTAGTATATCCGGTCAATTAGTGAATTATCACAAATCGTGCATTTATTTCTCCCCTAATGTGAATAACAATACTAAAGTAGCTCTTAGTGGGACTCTTCAAATCATGGCTAGCAATGAGTTGGGTAAATACTTAGGGTGTCCTATTATTCAAGATCGTGTTAAAAAATCCACATTTGAGGAAGTTATAAACAAAGTGGATAAGAAATTAGCAGGTTGGAAGGCCAATTTATTGTCTAGAGTAGGTAGAATGACTCTTATTCAGGCTAATACGATTGCCATGCCTATTCATACTATGAGTTGTTTCCAATTGGGTAAAAGCAATGTGGACCACATTAATAGGAGTAATAAGAATTTTCTCTGGCATAATTCTTCTCTTGATAGCAAAGGTGGTATGCCTTTAGTAGCATGGGATAAAATTTGTAGACCTAAAAGTAGAGGGGATCTAGGAATTAGAAAAATGGAAGACATTAATGCAGCAACCTTAGCTAAACTAGGTTGGAAAATCTTAACTGATAGAAAAAATTTATGGGCTCAATTAATGAGACACGAATATCTAAGGCATTCCAATTTCTTTGAAGCAAGAGCGGGAGCTAACTCATTTATTGTTTGGAAAGCAATTATGAAACATAAATCATTAATAAGAAGAGGAATTAGATGGATAGTTGGAAATGGAGAAAACATTTGGTTCTAGTTGGATAATTGCGTATACTCTAAGCCTCTATATGAAATGATTTATGTAGAAAATCGAGATAGCATTAACGCTCCTCTCAAAGTTGCTGATTCTATTGATCAAGAGCATCGCTGTTGGAACACCATATTACTAAAGGAAATTTTGCTAGATGACATTGTCAATGATATTATTACTATACCCATTCCTATGCAGTGTTCGGAAGACAAATTTTGTTGGGGTTTCTCTAATGATAGCAATTTCTCTGTTAAATCAGCTATATGGCTTCATAATGGTAATGATCATTTGGATCATCCTAAAGCTAAAACACTTAAGAAGGTTTGAAAACTTAATGTTCTACCTCGTATGCAGTTCTTTATGTGGCTTCTTATTAGAAATAGTCTTCCTACAAAAAGCTTTTTATCAAAAAGAGGGATAAAATTAGATATGGATTGCCCATTTTGTAAAAATAATTTGGAGGGCATTAATTATATTTTCTTTAAATGTCCGTTCATTATGGATATTTGGTTACATATCTCTCAATCGTATCCTATTCCGGATAAGTTTCATGGCTCTTTTAGTGATTGGTTAGAAATCTTGTTTCATAATCAAGGTCTTTATAAATGGAAATATCCTAATTTTTTGGAAAAAATTACTATAATTTGTTGGTCCATTTGGAATCATAGGAACCAAGTGATATTTCAAGGTCATAAACCTAACCCCGTTGTAGTGATGGAGACGGCGACAAATTTTTTTAGGAAAATTAATTGTAATGGAAATAAATACCTTTTAACTAACAATACTAATGATTATGGGACCTTGAATTCTTCTACTCTGTCTTGCAAGTTTATAACTTGGAATGCTCCTTCTTCTCAGTGGATGAAACTCAATTTTGACAGCTCAAGAAAGCATAATCAGAAAAAGGCTGCTGGTGGATTCGTCATTCGAGATGAGTGTGGTAAAGTCTTGGTGGAAGCTTCATTTAATCTAGGTAATGCTTCAGTTCTAGTTGCAAAGTGTACTGCTCTTAAAAATGACTTAATTAAGGCAAGTCAGAGAGGCATTAGGTGTATTCAAATTGAAGGTGATTCTAAGTTGGTAATTGATGCAATATGTGGAACTATTCGGCATTATTGGTGCATTGTTAATCTTGTTCAGGATATTCGAAACCTACTATCTACATTTGATCAGGTGGCTATTAGGCATGTGTTTAAGCAAGCGAATGGGGTTGCTAATTGTGTTGTAGGTTTGGGTTATGAATGTAATGATACTTGTATTTGGGAAAATAGGTTTCTTAGAAAACTTTGATCAATTATTCAAGAAGATTATCGAAATGTTTTTTCTATTAGATGTAAATGTTATTTTAATTCTTAATGAGATTTCCTTTCCTTCAAAAATAAAAAGAATAAAAAAAAAACTAAAAACTTAAAAAATAAATAAAGATAATTTCCATAATTTCCTCATATTTCACTTTTTTTCTATGTTATTTGCAAAATTTTCTTAGTAAGAGAAGTTCAACAGGAGTATGGAAAAAAAGTACCCCACTTTATTAAATTTCCATTCAATTTACACAAACTGACAAACCCGACGGCTGGGGTTGAGAAAAATACACGTGATTGGCCTCTGTGGACCAGTGGGGTGTTGGTGTAGTATTCTAGTGGCACTTAGCTAATGGGTGGAAAGTTCGTTTAGAAACATTAGAATGAAAAGAAAAAACAACTCTGGCTCGTATTCTCCTTCTTCGGAGAACTTCATCAAAATCGTCACCGGTTCTTTCTTTCCCACGCGACCACATCCTTCTTCTTTTCGTTTAATTTGTTGTTGCAGGTGGAAGATCCTAGTCGAAGGGGAAAGGAGAGAGATGGAGTAGGGATTAGTTGCAGATCAACAGCAAAGGGTGTGTGAGAGAGAGGCATTGGGGTCTGGATGAGTTCACCAGCAGGGGAAAGGGTGTCTTGCTCATTTTGGCTTTAATAGGTAATTTCGTCAATTCCACATATTGTGCTCTTAACAACGGTGGAAGGAGAGATTTTAGTTCTGACAAAATCTATCCCTCTTACCTTAATTTCCTTTCCATTAACTTGTCCATCCCTAATAACAAACTAAGCATTTCTTTCATGTTGTCTTTTTTACTTATTTTTTATTTTTTATTTTTTTTCTTGGGACATATCAAAATCAATCGATACAAGGTAATGGAACGCTGTATTAGCTTGTCTAGGCACGTAGGAAAAGTTCAAATTAATTAGGTAGATGGAACTGTAGCCGCTGATTTAATGTCTTCCGAGATGGACTCCACTTCCGAATGGGAGGTGATATTGCCAGAGAGTATAACTCTCCTTCCACGGCTTTTAGTTCAAATGGACACAATTATACCCATGATTTTTCTTCATCCAAGAGAGGGATGCTAAAACAGAGGGAGAAAAAAAAAACAGAGCAACAAAATTTACCAAACAGTGCGTGTTCTTCTCTCCTCTCTTCTAGTGCACTGCCTTTGAACAAAGTTTACCCTCTCTATCATATTTTGTTTTCTTTTATATCTCCTCTCTCTCTCTGGATCCATATCAGAAGGGAAAAGTTCCCCACGAAACAGAAAGCATGCTCAAACCCTCACACAAACACTGCAAAATCTCAGTCCAAGGAAATCCAACTAAGATATAAACAGGAAAACAAAAAAAAAAAAAAAAAAAAAAAAAAAAAAAAAACAGATACAAGACGGAGTGCAAAATATAAGCAGACCCAAGATAACCGCTTTTCTATCCTGTTGTCTCGATTTTTTTGAAGCCCAGTGGCTGCGAGGTGATGCTTGAGAAGAAATGGAGTTGGGGCTAGGGTGGTTTGTTAGAGCGAGGAGGTGGTGCTGGCAGCCATGGCCGACCCTTTTTTCTCTCTCTCCTCACTCAGTTCTTATTTTTAATTAAAAAAAGGAGAAAGACCGAAATAAGGAAGAGAAAAAAAGGTAATAAGGTCGGAGAGAGAGGAAAGGAAGGCAGAGAAGAAAGGGCAATTTTGTCCATTTGAAGTAAAAGCCATGGAAGGAGAGTTATTCTCTCTGGCAATATCGCCTACCCCTGTGAAGGGCTACCTAGTATTGACTTTACTTGAAAGAACTGAAATGATTCTAGCAATATCACTTCCAAATTCGACTTTTAAAATTCTTGAGGGGTTGGGCCATCATCATATATGTTAAAACGAGCCTCTTATTAGCAATGTTTTGAGATGTGAAGGGACTTGTAGTAAGCATTTTTTTTATTATTTGAAATTAACTTTTCGAATTCTTATTCCTTATTTTCCATGAAATCTAAATTTTTACTCTTCCTGATTCTAGCAACACAGAAAAATAAAATAAAATAAAAATACTCCCTGCAGTCATGGACCAACTTCTTTTATAACAAATGAAGCTTGATTTTCATAACAAATCCTTCTTGTTCCGTTACCCAGCAGTTGGGGTCCAAACCATCCCTCATCTTCCCGACACCTCACACACCTTATTGAGAATTGTGCTGGTCAAATATTTAGTGCAGTGCCTCCTTAAGAATAAAACAATATGATATAACCCCTCATAGCCTTCATTTAAACACTGAAAATAGTAGATGAAAACATAGTTTTAAAAATATGGATTAAGCTGATGAAATTTGCCATATATCAATCCCTACATGCAACTTCATTTCTTAAGTTAAATTTATGTTTCAGTATAAAATTGAAGAAAACTTGCAGATAACTTATGCAACATGGTGAGTGTTATTGTAATTCAACCATTCTGTAGGCTACCACTTTAAGCAATACTGACATGTTATAAATGGAGAACTGTCACAGACTTAAGGGCATTGGAAATTTCAGCTTCAGGAGTATTGAACAAAATTGAGGGTATGTCTAGTCCAGGTCCAGATGAGCCAAAATATTTAGTCTCACAGAAACCAAGCTATTTTCGGTTTAAGAAACCAGGGGGTGTCCTGTTTATGAAATAATAGACAATTATTAAATCAAGGGTTATATAGAATATCCCCAGATAGGTGGTTTAAAGTTCATAGGAATAAGATTGAAAAACTCAATCTGCTCATATGAATTTGGTTGAACAATTAAATGACAAGTAAAATAGAGGAATTAGCACCTCAAAAACAAACAAAATGGGTGACAAATTTTCTGATTTGCTATCATTCACTAGTCCCTCAAATCAAACACTAGAGAAGAATATTTAACAATACTCTAGAATTACATTATTATGTCGAGGTTGATGGAAGGGAAAAGGTAGAAAAATTTTCTGGTGATCTTGGAGGAGAATATAAGAAAGGTTTTGGGGGGATTTGCAAGGCTTCAACGCTTCCTTCTAACATATTCATCACTTCACTCATGGATGGCCTATGTGATAGATTTGTCTGTATACACCACAAACCCACTAATATCATCTTCCTCGCAATTGTATTTTCCTCTTCAGACATAACGCCCAACAATCTTAAATTGTCTTCAAGCTCAAGATGCTTATAAACCCAATGTGGAAAGTATATCTCACTGGTGCGACCTCCAACATCGTTGTTTTTTCTTCCTCCAACCATTTCTAGAATCATCATTCCGTAGCTATAGACATCAGACTTGTGTGAGACCCCACCAAAATTTCTAAAAATTACTTCGGGGGCAATGTACCCAATAGTCCCTCTAGCTTCCAACATGGATATCGTACTTTCTTTCGTATGACATAGTTTAGCAAGCCCAAAATCAGAGATCTTTGGGCAAAATTCTTCATTAAGAAGAATATTATGTGGTTTTATGTCCAAATGCAAGATCCGTGTGTTGCACCCACGGTGTAAGTACTCAAGTCCTTGAGCAATCCCAATTGCAATTTGGTGCAATTTTTCCCATCCCGAGTGCTGACCATTTTTTAAAGGATTTTCATTGTATATGAACTTGTCAAGCGATCCATTGGGCATGAACTCATAGATGAGAGCTCGTTTACGACCCTCAAGACAAAATCCCAAAAGAGTGACAACATTAACATGAGAAGTCCTACTAATGCTTGCGACTTCATTAATAAAATCTTCTCCGTTCCCTTTGGATTCTTTCAAGACCTTCACTGCCACAGGATGGCCGTTGAGCAGCTTTCCTTTGTATACATTTCCAAAACCTCCTTGACCTAGTTTATCTCTAAAGGAGTTGGTAATTTTCTTGATATCTGAATAGCTATATCTTTTTGGAGCCAAAGATCTGTGATGCCTTATAAAGGCCTCAACATTTTGATCATTCCTCGTTTTCCCCCACCAAAAGGCCATTGAAAATGATAAGTTCTTCCTTCTAAAGCAACAAATACTGATGCCAATGATCAACAATATTCCAATTGTTGCACTGCCAATGCCTATATCCAAAGTAAGAGGTGAGTCATGCAGTGCAAAAGAAACATATGGATATTAAAAGAAGACTATTATTGCAAGTGATATATAGTTCTATGAGTATTACAGCCATGAAGGAGGAAATAGAAATAGAAATTGGGGAAAGAAAAATGAAAAAGGAAAAAGAGCATCTGGTATCAAATGCATATTACCTATTAGACGCGTTGACAATTTGTTTCTGGAGCCTGCAGGATGACAAATGCATTAGAGAGGCTTAGATGGAAAGAAAATATAGAAAATTAAGCTATACTGGTGTAACAAGATATTGAATTGGAGCCTGCAGGATGATGGCTTAAAATGAGCTCAACCACATTGCTGTGATTATTGTTTATGTTATGGGAAAATAGACCCCCTTCTTCTTTTTTTTGGGTAAGGCTCAAGACCTAAAAACAAAAACACCAGAACTATCAGCTAATAACAGCAAACAGGGGAGGGTTCATAAAAAAATACCAGGATCTTAATAGAATTTAAACCCACCGCAGAAGATTCTTTTCTCAAGAAATTGATATTTTTTTCCCGCCAAATTCATTCCATGACCCGTTCAAATTAAATCTTATGGTTCTTGATCACCCACAATTTCCTCAAAGACTATGCCATGACCATGATGAGGCTTATGCCTAAAAACACAAGAAATGTGCTCTGCATAACTAAAAAAGAACCTTGTCAAAACAGGGGAAACTGATACATACTTGAGGCTCGACATGAAAGTGGCTCAGATTGATTTCCGCAATAGCATATGAAGGCCAAGGTGGAATTAGATGCTCCGCATATCCCTCCAGAATCCACACAAGCGCTACACGCATCTTGGTCAATATTATACTCCACATCAAACCCCTGCCTCAAAGCTTCTTGTAGAGTTGCCCTCTTACCATTGAGTTCCTCAAGAGCCGTTGGAAGAATTGGAACTGTGAGGCTGATGTCGCATGTCTCAAGCATTGGAATGTGAAGTTCTTGGAATGATTCGTCTGCGTAGAAAGCACCAATCTCTCTTCCATCTCTGGGGCATGTAAAATTGTTACTTACCGATGTATTCAGCCAAATCTCGGAGGGGCAACCATAGAATAAGCTTAGGTTCCTATCGTTACGTCTGTAATCAAAGAGATTGTAATTGAGGGTGGTGTTACGGAATTGCACAGGACAAATATCGTACCACAAGTCCATTTGAGCAATCCTCATGGTATGATGAGATTCATTGATATCTAGTATGCGGAAACTCTGTGTATCAATATCTATAATGGGGTATTCACCATTTATGCACTTGAGCTCGAACCCTTGGAGACCACAGAAGTGGGGTCTAACGTTTCCCCAAAAAGGATACCCAATGTTTTGAATGTCTCCGCACCCGTAAAGATGACTGCACTCCGATTCATTGCCCACACTGTAAGATGTGGTAATCATATTAAAGATGAAAAAGAAGGTGATGGCAAAGCGTAGAAGGAATGACGGGAAGAGCTCATGGGCATTCATTTGATAAGAACACGAGAAAGAACACCTAGTGGGCAATGTGCAGCATTGTAATATTCAGAGGATTTATCAATAATAATAATAATAATATTCAGAGGAAAGTGATAGGAAAGTTCTTCCACCATTAGAAAAGTAAACTGCTTAGAATTTTCATAGAGACTCAGAGAGATGGCTGTTGACTTGGACTATGAATCTTTCATGAGAAAAATGGGTTGAAATTTGCCTACGATACCTCAGAACTTAGAAGGATATCATATCCATGTTTGCCTTGGATTGCACTCTGACTTCTTTTTCTTAGGTTTTTTTTTTTTTTTTTTTTTTAAATTTTTATTAAAGTGTTGACACAACTAATTTTCATTCTCCAGTAATGTTACTGTCTACTTTACATCAACTAATATTTGATGAAATAAACCCAAAAAAACTGTAAGTGCTCAACCCAACCAAAAAAAAAAAAAAAAAAAAAAAAAAAAACAGAAAGAAAAAAAGGAAAAAAAAAGGGGGAATTCCTTGAGAATATGGTGAAATAATGGCTTATCCAGCAATTGCTTAAGCCAAGATGGAAAACAAAGAGAAAGGAAGGAAACGAACGAACCCAGGCAACACACTTCCCATTTCTCATAATGGAATCAACATTGGTAAAATCTTGATGGCATTATATAGAAAGATACAAGTTGGAATATGATGAAATAATGTTATTGGTAAAATCTTAACGGAACTAAAAGTTCCGAAAATCATGAGTGTTTGTAAGGATTTTGGTAAATCTATATACCCCTTTTCTTTATCTTATTTCCTACTAGTTTTTAGCCGTGCAACCTTTTATTTCTGTGGAAATCTGAATTATATGATTGAGATTTGCCTTCCAAGGCCGATAGATGAATGTCCTACTGTAGGTTTAAATATGTGACTAATTTTTCTGGTATTGATTTGCCTTGGATTAAGGTGAATCTCAGGCATAAGTTGTTAGTAATCAAGATCCTTCATCTGGAACCAAAAATTTGGAAAACCATGTTAATGGTAATGTTTATGGCCCAGATCTTTGGCCAAAAAATCATCGCCGACTGATGGTGCTCGGCAGACTGATATTTTGGCCGAATCACAAACAGACTTGGGGCAATTTCATTTGTGAAGAGGCTCATTGTCATGGCTCAAAACTAGTGAGAGCTCAATCAAAAGTGAGTTGACTCAAAGGGGTGGTCCCATTCTGGATTGTATAGGGAAGGTGGGAGACAATGCCATTGATGGCTAGCACAGAGCCCCATATACTCTGGTTACACCATGATCCCACTAATACCGTCTTCCTTGCAATTAGATTTTCTTCTTCAGTCATATTGCCAAGCCATCTTAAATAGTTATCAAGCTCAGGGCGCTTATAAACCCAGCACTGGAGCAATGTCCAACATTGGTGCTCTAATTTCTTCCTCCAATCATTTTCTAGAACCATCATTCCATAGCTATAGACATCAGACTTACGAGACTCCACCAAAGTTTCTAATCAATACTTCTAGTGTTGATAAACTCCTCGCTCTGTGTTTGGCCTGACTCATGGTCACTTGATCAAATTATCTCCAGGGGCAAGAAATGCACCCAAATCAACAAAGCATTGAGATTTGAAGGACTTGTTAGAAAACCTAATAGTCAAAATACTACCAGTCATGGGCCAACTCCTTTTAAAACAAATGGAGCCTGATTTTAAAATAAGATTGAAAAGCTCGATATGCTTATATGAATTTACATGAACAATAAATGACAATGAAATAGTGGCCTTAATTAGCAGCCCAAAAACAAATAAAATGTGTGAGTACTCAGCATTTGTGATTGACTATCATTCACTAATCCATAGAAATCACACACCAGAACAAAAAAAAAAAAAAAAAAAAAAAAAAAAAAAAAAGAGACTTGTAACATCCTAGAATGACATTATTATGACACTGATGCGATGGAAAGAGTGGAAGAATTTGCTTGTGATCTTGGAGGAGAAGATAAATACGGTTTTGGGGGTATTTGCAATGCTTCAATGCTTCCTTTAACATATTCGTCACTTCACTCATGGATATTTGATGGATTTGTTTGTATACACCACAAACCCACTAATATCATCTTCTTCGCAATTATATTTTCCTCTTCACTCATATCCCCCTGCAATCTTAAATTATTATCAAGCTCAAGATGCTGATAAACCCAATGTGGAAAGTATATCTCACTAGTGTGACCTCCAACATCGATATTCTTTCTTCCTCCAACCATTTCTAGAACCATCATTCCGTAACTATAGACATCAGACTTGTGTGAGACCCCACCAAAGTTTCTAAAAATTACCTCGGGGGCAATGTACCCAATAGTCCCTCTAGCTTCCAACATTGATATCGTACTTTCTTTCTTGTGACATAGTTTAGCAAGCCCAAAATCAGAGATCTTTAGGCAAAATTCTTCATTAAGAAGAATGTTATGTGGTTTTATGTCAAAATGCAAGATCCGTGTGTTGCACCCACGGGGTAAGTACTCTAGTCCTTGAGCAATCCCAATTGCAATTTGGTGAAATTTTTCCCATCCCAAGTGCTGACCAATCTTCAAAGAATTTTCATTGTATATGAACTTGTCAAGCAATCCATTGGGCATGAACTCATAGATGAGAGCTCATTTATGACCCTCAAGACAAAATCCCAAAAGAGTAACGACATTAACATGAGAAGTCCTACTAATGCTTGCAACCTCATTAATAAAATCTTCTCCATTCCCCTTGGTTCCCTTTAAGACCTTCACTGCCACAGGATGGCCATTGAGTAGCTTTCCTTTGTACACATTTCCAAAACCTCCTTGACCTAGTTTATCTTTGAAGGAGTAGGTAATTTCTTGATATCTGAATAACTATATCTTTTTGGAGCCAAAGATCCGTGATGCCTCATAAAGGCGTCAATGTTTTGTTCATTCTTCTTTTCCCCCTCCAAAAGACCATTGAATTTAATGAGACTTCCTTCTAAAGCAACAAATACTGATACCAATGATCAAATACTGTTCCAACTATGGCATTGCCAATTCCTATATCCAATGAAAGAGTTGAGTCATGCAGTGCAAAAGGAACGTATGAATTTTAATTCAAGACTATATTATAGCTACTGATACAAAAAAGATTGAGGATCTGGTATCAAGGGCATGTTACCTATTAGACGCTTTGACAATTTGTTTCTGGAGCCTGCAGCAAAACAGTTGCATTGGAGAGGCTTAGATGGAACGAAGTATAGAAAGTGAAGCTATCTACAGTGGTGTGAAAGATATTGAAAGATGGTTTGAACATGAACTCACTGCGTTGCTATGATTATTGTTTAATCTTATGGGAAAATAAACTCAGAAGAACATGAACTCAACGTATCTCAATTACAGTATTGTAATGATTCTACTTCTATTCTCCTACAGTTTTCTCAATCAAACAATGCTATAATCATCATGATCTAAGGTCAAAGAAACATAGCACTAGGTTTATAGTGCTTTCCAATTATGGCTTTTATTCTATGGCCAAAGAAAGGTTATGGGCGAAACATCAATACAAATTGAATGAAGACCATAGCTTCATGGACCATAATTATCATCGGTCATCATCTACGTAAAAACCCTTAACCATAACATAAATTAAAAATAATAATAATAATAATTAATTTATTAAAATATAGCAAGAAATGGCTTACCAACCTGAATTCGGAGCTAAGAAGTATGCCCACATCATTGAATAAGCCTAAATTGTAGCAAAAGGAGGACAACTCGAGAAAATTAACTTGTATTATATTTGAACTTCCAAGCAGAATTAAAACAATGCATACACATTACATCATAATTGGTATATATGTTATACTTAATGACCAAAATTTTCACCTACAACTGACACAACACTAAGGGGGGACCACAAGTCTGCAGGCGCCTATCTATAGATCTGGGACTACAATCCTAATCTCACACTTATTTATTTATTTATTTATTTATTTTATCTATTAATATTTTGACAAGCATTATTTGTTGTGCGGAAGCGCGATAAACAAACAATTTTTATGGTGGTGGAAGTGATTAATCAAACAAAACAAGTGAATCGATCCAAGCACAAAAAAAAAAAAAAAAAAAAAAACAAACACACAAAGAAAAAGAGACACAAGATTTACGTGGTTCAACAAGATGCCTACGTCCACGGGCTGCGATGATTAATCCACTATGTGTTCAAAAGAATACAAGAGTAAGAATACTCACAAAATCCCTAGATCCCCTTTACACCCAATGACGGCTCCCAAGTGGCTCTCCTTGCATAAGGATGAAACCCTAAAAACAACCCCTTATATAAAGTGGGTTATAACATAAGTGAGCGGGTCGGGTTGGGTCAAAAAAGACCCAATTTAACAAACTTGGTTAAAAGAGAATTAAAGACAAATTCTAAAAAATCTCCACCTTGGCTTGAATTCACTAAACCATCCAAACAAAGCAAACAAATCATCACTGCCTCTAAATACGCCCTTAGGCGCTATACACCCGTAGGTGCTCAAACGTGAGAGATGTTGATCAAGTCCAAACAGTATTTAAACTTAACCCCAGTCACTACCTTAGTCAACATATTTGCAGGGTTATTTGCAGTCCCAATCTGTTGAAGGAGAATGTCCCCCTCGTTCACAACTTCACGAACAAAATGGAAACAGACATCAATATGTTTTGTCCGAGCATGATGAACTTGGTTCTTTGCTAGACAAATTGCACTTTGACTGTCGCAGTAGACCTCAATGTGCTTCTGAACAATCCCCAAGTCCTCAACTAACCCATATAGCCAAATGGCCTCCTTAATGGCCTCTGTCACCGCCATGTACTCTACTTCTTCTGTAGTAGACAAAGCAACTGTTGACTGCAACGTAGACCTCCAATTCACCGGTCCCTTTGCCAGAGTAAACACATACCCTGTAGTAGACCGACGTTTATCCAAATCATCAGCATAATCTGAATCCATATAACCGACCACATGATGACCAAGTCTGTCATCCCTCTCAAACATCAAACCAACATCTACTGTACACTGGATGTATCGCAAAATCCACTTCACTGCCTGCCAGTGCCCTTTACCCGGATCATGCATATACCGGCTAACCATACTGATAGCGTGTGAAATATCAGGTCTCATGCACACCATAGCATACATCAAAGCACCAACTGCGTTTGCATATGGAATTTGAGCCATATACTTACGCTCATCAGCCGTGTGCGGAGACATCAAAGCAGAAAGTTTAAAATGAGGGGCCAAAGGTGTACTAATTGATTTTGTTTTGCTATCTATATCAAACCTCTGCAAAACTTTTTTCAAATACTGTGTTTGTGACAAACAAACTGTGCCCTTCACTCTATCTCTTTTGATTTTCATACCAAGTATTTTCTTAGCTTCACCAAGATCCTTCATTTCAAATTCATTACTCAACTGAGTCTTTAACCTGTCTATCTCCACCTTGCTCTTAGATGCAATAAGCATATTATCTACATATAAGAGCAAATAAATAAAAGAACCATCATGAAGCTTACGAAAATACACACAATGATCAAAATGACTCCCGGTATATTTCCGCCCTGTCATAAACTGATCAAATCGCTTGTACCACTGTCTTGGAGACTGCTTCAAACCATACAGCGACTTTTTTAGTTTGCAAGCACAATTTTCTTTACCAACAATTTTAAATCCATCTGGCTAAGTCATATAAATTTCCTCTTCTAAATCAACATGCAAGAAAGCAGTTTTGACATCGAGTTGGGCCAACTCAAGATCAAACTGTGCAACCAAAGCTAGCAAAATTCAAATAGAAGAATGCTTAACAACTGGAGAGAATACCTCATTGTAGTCTATCCCTTCTTTTTGCTCGTAGCCTTTAGCCACCAACCTAGCCTTGAATCTCACACTATCTTTCCCTGGAGAACCTTCCTTCTTGGCATATACCCACTTGCAACCAATTGCCTTCTTTCCATTTGGAAGCTGTACCAACTCCCAAGTTTGATTCTTACGCAGCGACTCCATCTCCTCATCCATTGCCTTTTTCCATTGTAAACTTTCTGAATTCTATGAGGCTTCTCTGTATGTCAATGGAATATCATCATCCACAATTGGAAGTGCATAAGCCACCATGTCAGTAAATCTAACAGGTTTCCGAATTTCTCTTCTCGATCTACTAACTGCAATAGATTCTAATTGTTGTGCAATTTCTTGTGCTTGTGCCTCCACCACATCTGAGTCTGAGTCCTCATCAATTTGATCAACAACATCAACTGTCTGAACAGTCTTCTTTGTAACCACTGGAGCTTCTAACTCCACTTGCTGCGAAGTACCCATATTCATATTCTCTTTCTGAGAATTTTTCTGCTTCTGCTTATTCAACATCCCAGACTCATCAAAAGTAACATCCCTGCTCAGAATAAGTTTCTTCAATTCAGGACACCACAGTTTATATCCCTTCACACCTGTGCTAAAGCCCAAAAATATGGCTTTCTTGGCTCTAGGATCCAATTTAGTTTCCTTCACATGAAAATATGCAGGACAACCAAATACATGTAATTTATCATAATCTGTAGCAGGTTTTCCAGACCATACCTCTAAAGGTGTTTTTCCATCATTCGCAGCTGCAGGCAATCTATTGATAGGATGGCATGCATATGTCACAGCTTCAGCCTAAAACGCTTTACCTAATCCAGAGTCGAGCAACATACATCTCACTTTCTCTAGCAAAGTACGATTCATGCGTTCTGCCACCCCATTCTGTTATGGTGTATCTCTGACTGTGAAGTGTCTGACTATTCCTTCATCTTGGCATACTTTAAAGAATGGATCCGACTTGTACTCACCACCATTGTCTGACTTGAGCCTACTGATTTTCCTTCCTGTCTGAGTCTCAATAATTTTCTTCCAATTCAAAAACACATCCAAAACTTCATATTTATGACGCATAGTGTACACCCAAACTCTCTTAGAATAATCATCAACAAAAGACACAAACCAATGCTTACCTCCCAAAGATGCAACTTTAGAAGGTCCCCACACATCTGTGTGAACATAATCAAGAGTCCCCTTTGTACAATGAACTGCAGTGTCAAACTTCACTCTAGTCTGCTTACCCAAAGTACACTGCTCACAAAATCCCAATTTTCCTATCTTGGCGCCTTTCAACAGACCTTGCTTTATTAATCCCTGCAAAGCCTTCTCACTAGCATGCCTTAAGCGCATGTGCCAAAGTCTGGAAGTATCAGATCCACTGCCTTCTGAACTATCAGAAACGGCGATTCTCCCTGTGACTGTATTCCCATCCAAAAAATATAAATTACCCTTTCGAATACCTTTCAATACAACGAGCGCACCACGTACCACTTTGAGGACTCCACCTTCCATAGTAATTTTGTAGCCCTTTGAATCAAAAGTTCCCAATGAGATGAGATTTTTCTTCAAATCCGGTACATACCAAACATCTGTCAAAACTCTACTTGTTCCATCATGCAACTTCAAACAAATGTTTCCTATCCCTTCTGTTTTACAGGCATTATCATTACCTATTAAAACAATTCCACCATCTAACTCCTGAAAGCTAGAAAATAATTCCCTGTTGGGACACATATGATAAGAACACCCCAAATCCAAAATCCACTCATCTGAATGGCCAACCAATGATGAAATAGTCAAAGCTAAATCTTCATCCCCAACATCCACACGAGCTACATTTGCGTTTGAACCCTTACCATTTTTATTTTGCAGTTTCGGACAATCCTTCTTCCAATGCCTTTTGTTGTGATAGAAAGCACACTCATCCTTTGCAGGAATTTTTCTATCAGACAATGCGCCTCTCGTCTTAGAACAAGACTTACCCCGTCCGCCAAATTTTCTGTCCCCATTCCTACCCCTTGCTGTCAAAGCCTCTGATGGTAAATCCCTATGAACCATTTGGTCCTTCTTCCGATACTCATTATTCATCAAAGCATTAGACACATCATCATATTTAATTGTATCTTTCCCATACAGCAAAGTAGTAGTCAAATGATCATATGAATCAGGCAATGAATTTAATAATGATAAGGCTTTATCTTCATCCGAAATTTCAACATCTAAATTTTGCAAATCAACAAGAATTTTATTAAAACCATTCAAGTGCTCAGTTATCGAAATACCTTGCTTGTAATTGAAACGGAAGAGCTTCTTCTTCAAATAAAGCCGATTTTCCATGCTCTTGGTCATGTATTTGTCCTCCAATTTTTCCCACAATTGCTTAGTCGAAGTCTCCCTCATAACAAAGTATTTTTTATCCTTAGTAAGACAAAGCCTAATCGTGCCGCAAGCTTGACGATTGATCTTCACCCAATCCTTCTCATCCAAATCAGTGGGTTTATCCTCCAAAGCGATATCTAACTCTTGTTGAGTCAGAACATCCAAAACTTCGCACTGCCACATGCCGAAGTTATTCGTTCCATCAAATTTTTCAACTTCGAATTTTGTATTCGAAACCATAGTTCTAACTGTTGACGAAGTGCTTGTAGACGAATTTTTCTGTGATGAAACTTCTGAACTTGATTCCACTATTAATCAGATCCACACCCAAATACGAACGATCAACAGATCCAACTCCTAGGTCGAAACCTGGCTTTGATACCAGTTTGTTGTGCGGAAGCGCGATAAACAAACAATTTCTATAGTGGTGGAAGTGATTAATCAAACAAAACAAGTAGATCAATCCAAGCACAAAAAAAAAAAAAAAAAAAACAAACAAACAAACAAACAAACACACAAAGAAAAAGAGACAAAATTTACATGGTTCAGCAAGATGCCTTCGTCCACGGGCGGCGATGATCAATCCACTATGTGTTCAAGAGAATACAAGAGTAAGAATACTCACAAAATCCCTAGATCCCCTTTACACCCAATGACGGCTCCCAAGTGACTCTCCTTGCATAAGGATGAAACCCTAAAAACAACCCCTTATATAAAGTGGGTTATAACATAAGTGAGCGGGTCAGGTTGGGTCAAAAAAGACCTAACTTAACAAAATGGGTTAAAAGAGAATTAAAGACAAATTCTAACATTATTCCCATTAGGTTCAATCCTAGAGTATAGCCACTCAATTATAAACTTGGTTTATAGTGGCCCGAGAAATGCATAATGCATTAATGGGTGTGACAATGAACTGTCCCAAGTATAATTGAAAAGGAAAAGGTTGTGAATTTTGCTAGTTAGCCCCACACTTTATCTTACACTTTGTCTTGCTATAAGAGAATAAGGGGGTAAAGTTGTGGGACCCATTGATATAATCAAACCCTAAAAATTAGAACAACCTTTATTCTCTCATAATAGGGCAAAATGTAGGACAAAGTGTGGGGCTTACTAGTATTTCCTTTTGGTTTGGAGCTGGAAACATTGGTCGTCTTTCATTATTTAATTCTTTTGTAGATTCATGGTTTTCCCACAATGGGGCGATAGAATTTTTATGGAGAAAAATAATTATATATATAGGTCTGCAATCTTATAAGTACACCCTATCCGTAAGACCTGAGGCTAAGAACAATAACATATGCTACTGCAGTGGAATTTACAAGGGTATAATGCGAAAAGTAAAATAAAATAAAATAAAGGGGGAGATATATGCATACCCTTAGGACATGTTAGAGGATGAGGTTAGTCATGGCAAAAGTAGGTAAATTGAAGCAAAATTGATTAACAAAATAGAGGGAAAATGTTCTGGAAGGAAGCTAGATAACTTTACCATCAAAATTAATTAGGAGAAATTAGCAATAACCCCTATTAGGAGACTGCTTTTAACCAAAACCCCTCTATAAGAGTTTTTAACTCCATAACCCCTTTTTTAAAAGGTTTTTATGAGATAAAGTAAGCAGCATTTTTAGTATACCATTTTTACCCTTTTTTTTTTTTTTATTTACTTTTCAATATCGTTTATACCAAATTTTTAGGAAAGGCAGATTCTATGCAAGGTGTGTAATGGTTTTTGTTTTTGGGAGAGGGGGTTTCCATTCGTGGGAAAGAAATCTTTGGGATATTGTCTTTCTCTCTCTTCAAGTTATCATCTTCTTCAATCGTCGACAACCATTGTCAAAGCTTGATGAAACTTCAATGGTGGTTTTACTCCAAACACTGATTTCGGCAACAACAATGTAGCGAACGAAGTGTGCTCAAGCATCAATGGAGGATTTTTTTCATTATTTGGCTCTAGTTTAAAGTGTTCGGCAACCCTAGTTTTTCATTTCTATAGGTAATTCATTTTCTTTAAAACTTCATTGTTCTAGTATGTTTTCAAATAGGTTCCAGATTTTTCCTGATTTCTTAGAATCATATCCCCGTATTTTGTTTTCATTTTTTTCTTTTATGTTTTTTGTAGTTGATTTTTTATACAACCCGACAAATAGATTCAAATATTTTGAGTTTTGCTGCATTTTTTTGGTTTGTTTGTTCTAATATGCTGATTTTTTTAGCATTTTTTCAATGCAAGTGTAATACAGTTTTATGCTGATGATAGTAACACGATACTATCATCAGTTTAGTTTATGAT
The DNA here is from genome assembly GCA_039720395.1 of Liquidambar formosana. Classification (NCBI taxonomy): domain Eukaryota; kingdom Viridiplantae; phylum Streptophyta; class Magnoliopsida; order Saxifragales; family Altingiaceae; genus Liquidambar; species Liquidambar formosana. The sequence continues at coordinate 24,530 of JBBPBK010000066.1, read as the reverse complement.
TATTTAACTTATGAATAGTAACATGATACTGTTAAGATTATTTTATACATGCTAGTATGTTTCTATATATACCTATATGGTTATATGGTTTGATTTCTATGTATATGCTGATTTTTTTAATGTTAGTATAATTCAATTTTTTTACTGGTGACAATAACATGATGCTGTCATAAGTTTAGTTTACGATTGTTTAAATTATGGATAGTAACATGATACTATTGGGATTATTTTACACATACTGGTATGTTTCTATATATACCTATATGTTTATATGGTTCGATTTTTATGTATATAGTAAGTTGTTTCCACTTCATACATTTGGAATGTGATTTTGTGCGTTTGGAAGGTTGTTTTTTTATTGGGATTCTATTTCTATATAAATAATCGAAAATTATGGTGGGTTTGTTAATGATATCCCTGATTTTCATGTATGAAGAGTACAATGGCATGGTTGCAAATACTTCCAATAGTAAAATAATGGGCTTTTTGGTCTGTATGGGGTTGACAGGGGTTTTTACAAAACTGATTCTTATGTAGGGTCTATTGTAAAATGAGTCTTATACATAAGGGTTTTGACCACAATTCCCAATTAATTAACAAAATCATAAAGATACAAGGGGTGTAAAAAAGCAACAGTCTCAATCATTTAAATGAAATCTAGAACAGTTAATTTGTTAGTAGAATTACCATCATCATAGGTTTTGAGATGAGGTCGATCACTGCAAAAACAGAGGAATTCGTTATCATCGAATCTGCAGTGCCCACCACTTCTCTCACAATTGCTGTAGTTATTTGCACTCTAATTCAAAACAAAACCCATTTTCAAAATTTCTGTATAATTCATTTTCGATAAGTTCTCGAATTTATAATCATCACCTAAGTCCACAGACGCATCAACCCAAGATTGGCATGACTCTATTGAGTAATTCACATGACTCAAACCTTCCTTATAAAAAATAGCAAACGAGTGGAAGGTAGCGTTGCTTATGCATTAAACTGAATATGTTAAGTAATCACCAAGTGCTGAGGTGTAGTTATAGAAGAAGGATAGATTGCTGTAAGTTGAACTATAGCTAAAAAGCATTCCATCAAGGCTAATATTATGCAGAGGAGTTGGGCATGAGTCCTCAGAGAGGGCTGAATTGACCAAGAGAAATGGATGGTTTGTGTAAAATATATCTCTAATGATGAAATTGAGAGAACTGGGTTTTTGTTACTGCATGTGATCTCGAAGTTTGGGAGACCGCAGTAGGATGCTTGTTTGTGGTTAATCCAAAAAGGATAGCTTATGTTTAGGCCTTTTCCACAGTTTTAAGGCATGCTGTAGGCCTCAAATTTTGGGTTGACGGAAAGATTTTGGTCAACCAAAGTGACAAAGATAATGAAAATAAGAGATAAATAGAAAATGTTTTTGAATATGAAGAAGTTCTGGAGATCCATTAGGAGTAGAAGGAATGAAGAAAGCAGAAGAAAACAGAGGAGGAGGAGGACTTTTGACAAAGTTGTCTTTTCACCGATCAGTATGTTGGCTTTAGATCTTCAATCTAAACCGAACAGTGCTAAAGACATGAAGAAAAAATAGGGGATAAAAAGCACAAAAACAGGGGCTATTCGTGGAGGAGCAAAACCAACCACTTTTGTTCTCTTTTTCTCATTTCATTGTAGCAAAACCCTAAGTTCCCAAAAGATTATGTCCAAGCCCTACACTTGGCAACATTTCTACCAACAATAAAAGACACTAAAGGACAACAAAACATAAAATTGATTCTTAACTAAACAAGACATTAACTTTAACATTCCCCCTTAATGGATTGTGGTTGAACACTCAACATTTCTCTAAAATATTGAAACTTATCTTTAGATAGAGCTTTGGTTAAGATGTCCATCAATTGTTCCTCATATTTGCAATATTTGAGTTGAATCTCCCCATCATTCACAACCTCTCTAATAAAATGATGCTTGATGGCAATGTGCTTTGTGCAACAATGGTAGACTGGATTCTTTGTCATAGCAATGGCAGATTTGTTGTCACAAAAGATTGGAGTAGCTTCTCCTTGCTTTTCACCAACATCTTCCAAAATTCTCCTTAGCCATATCACTTGTGAAGTTGCCAATGATGCTGAAATATATTCGACCTCGGCGGATGATTGTGCCACTGTTTGTTGCTTCTTGGATGCTCATGAAAACACACTTGAGCCAAATGAGAAAACATACCCTGAAGTGCTTCAATTCTCATATCATCAACACAACTAGCCCAATCATTATCACAAAACCCAAGCAACTTTGTATCAACTCTTCTTTCATGCATAATCCCAAATTCGAGTGTACCTTGTATGTATCTCAATATTTTCTTGGCAACCCCAAAATGGATTTGACTTGACTTATGCATGAACCGAGATAGCAAGCTTATAGTATACATAATGTCCAGTCTTGTAGCTGTTAAGTACAATAAGTCTCCAATCAAGCTTCTATAAAGTGATGCATCCACTTCTTTGCTTCCATCTTCTTTCGATAATTTTTTATTCACAACCAAAGGTACAGCAACCGATTTGCAATTCTTCATATTAAATTTTTCAAGAAGAGTTTTTGCATACTTCTTTTGACAAATGAAAACACCATCTTCTTGTTAATAAGTTTCAATGCCCAAGAAGTAATGCAAGATGCCCAAATCACTCATTTCATATTTTTTTCATCATCTCTCTTTTAAATTCATCAATCATTTTTTCATTACTACTGGTAAACACCAAATCATCAACATAAAGAGAAACAATAAGAATACCAGTTTTACCTTGTGTTTTAATGTACAAAGTTGGCTCACTTTTGCTTCTTTGAAAACCTCTTTCATTCAAGTAAGCATTAATCTCACCATACCATGCCCAGGGTGCTTGTTTTGGGCCATACAAAGCCTTTTTCAACTTGTACACCTTCTCTTCTTTGCTTTTTCTAACAAATCCTTGGGGTTGTTCAACATAAACCTCTTCTTTCAAGACACCATTCAAGAATGCCGATTTCACATCAAGTTGGTATAAAAACCAGCCCTTTTGAGCCGCCATAGCAATAAGAGCTCTAATAGTATAAAGTCGAGCTACCGGTGCAAAAGTATCTTGAAAATCAACTCCAGGTTGTTAAGAATACCCTTTAACTACAAGCCTAGCTTTATTTCTTTGAATAGAGCCATCTGGGTTGAGTTTTGTTTTAAATATCCACTTCATACCAATCACTTCTTTATCTTTTGGCCTCTCCACCAAATCCCATGTATTGTTTTTCTCAATCACATGAATTTCTTCTTCCATGGCTTTCTTCTAAGGTTCTTGTTTAATGGTTTCTTCAAAGCTTTCCGGTTCAACTACACAAAAATGGCACCTTTCAACAACATCATTTTCATAAATGTCACTAAGTCTTCTCATTCTTATTGGAGTTGAACTTGAAGATGATGAACTTGAGCTTGGTGAAGAAGTTGATGATGATGAGCTAGTCATTAGAGACATTTGTTGTGGATCTTGATCATCTACAACTTCATCTTCATTTTCAAAACTTCCCTATTCTTCATCAAAAGCAATCACTTGATCTTGAACTTTGTTTTCCTTCCAATTCCATGAGGCTTTCTCATTAAAGAGAACATCCCTACAAATGATCACCTTATTCTTCTTCAAACTAAGGAATCTATAGCCCTTAGATTTTGAGCTATAGCCCATAAAGATGCATTTTTTACTACTTTCATCAAATTTGAGCCTTACTTCTTTAGGTACATGAGTAAAGCAAATGCAACCAAATACCTTCAAGTGATTCACCGATGGCTTCCTTCCACTCCAAGCTTCAAATGGGGTTTTGTTCTCCATTGCCTTTGTTGGACATCTATTCATCAAGTAAATTGCCGTATACACCGCTTTAGCCCAAAAGGACTTAGGCAGCCCCTTTTCATAAAGCATTGATTTTGCCATCTCCACAATGGTTCTATTCTTCTTTTCCGCCACTCTATTTTGTTGTCGAGTGTACCCAACCATTAGTTGCCTCTCCATGCCAATATCTTCACAACATTTATCAAACTCATTAGAGTTGTACTCTCCTCCTCTATCACTTCTCAACACCTTTATATAATGGCCACTTTGCCTCTCAACTAGTTTTTGGAATTTTTTGAAAATAGCAAAAACATTGGAATTTTGGCGCATAAAATACAACTAAGTCATTCTTGTGAAATCATCAACAAAGATAATGAAATATTTGTTACCGACGTGTGAAAGAGTATTTGATGGCCCCCACATACATCGGTATGAACAAGCTCCAATGGTGCTTTGGCTCTCCGTGCTTTTTCTTTTAGAAAAGGCTCCTAATGTTGCTTTCCAAGAGTACATCCTTCACAAACTTCCTCCACTTCTTTAATTGTTGGCAACCCATACACCATATTCTTTTGTTGCAAATTCTTCAAGCTTTGAAAATTTAAGTGCCCATATCTTCTATGCCATAGCCATGATTCATCAACCACGTCCATCTTCAAGGCCACATCCTTTGAATACTAAAAAGTGAGTGGAAAATTTCTATTTTTCTCCATCTTGATTTTTGCCATAACTTGACTTTTCCTCCCTTTGTCATAAATCTTGCAAGAATCTTCTTCAAAGTGAATAGTGTAACCATTCTCCACAAGTTGGCCAACACTCAACAAATTTTGCTCCAAATTCGGAATGAGCAAGACAGCCCAAATATATTTTGTTCATTTATTTGTCTTCACAAAAATAGTCCCCTTTCCTTTTGTTTGCACCAAATCACCATTTGTCATTCTAACTTGAAAATTAGAAGAGGTATCCATCTTCACAAAAATACTTTCATTACCTGTCATGTGGTTACTACAACCACTATTAAGGTACCACACATCATTTCTTTGTTCGGACATGGCATGGCAAGTAAAGAACATATTCCCATCATCTTCTTGCTCTTTAGAAAAATTAGCTTGTTGATTGCTTTTAAACCGATAATCTTTTTGGAGATGCCCAAACTTCTTGCAATTGTAACATTGAGGCTTTCCCCTAAACCAACACTTTTTATCAACATGGCTACCTTTCTTGCAAATACTACATTTTTGTTGTGTGGATTCCTTATCTCCTCTTCTTTCAAAATTATTTCCACCTCCTCCCTTGCATTTCTTCCTCTTCTTCTTCCATCTCTTCCACCTCTAGAAGATTCATTTCTAACTTTATCATAACTTGATGATTCTTTTTGAAAAATTTTTGAGCCAACATTGAGTTTAGATTGAAAGGCACTTACAATAGACTTTTTGGAATGCCTACTCAACCTTCGCTCAAATGCTTTAATAGAACTCATCAAATCTTCAACATAGAAAGAATCTAGATCTTTAGTTTCTTCAACAATGGCAACAATTGGGTCATATTTTTGTGGCAAACTAATGAGAATTTTTTCAACAATTCTTTGATCAGAAATTTTTTCCCCATAAGTTTTCATTTGATTCACCGCCTCCATGAGTCTAGACAAATAATCTTTCAATAACTCCATTTCTTTCATTCTCATATTTTCAAAATCCCTTCTCAAGGATTGAAGTTTAATGGTTCTTACCTTCAACGAGCCCCAATACTCCTTGTGTAGAATATCCCAAGCCTCCTTTGCTTTTGTTGCATGGATGATTCTTGGAAAAATTGTGTCGGCAATTCCTTGTTGAATCAAGCTTAGGGCTTTTGCATCCTTCTTCCTATGCTCCTTCAATTGTTGTTTCCGGGCATTCGTTAAGGCCTCTTCATCTTTTGATTCATCATACCCATCTTCTACATACTCCCACAAATCATATGAAACAAAAAATAGTTTTCATCCTCACACACCAATGATCATAGTTTTCTCCATTAAAAATTGGAAATGAAGGTAGTTGAATGCCCATAGTTTGGTTGCTTAAACTCGCCATCACCGTTGCTTTCATCGAAGTCGTTTGCCATCAATAATCTTCACAATCAACTTTCTGATCTGACCTTGCTCTGATACCACTTATGTTGGCTTTAGATCTTTAATCTAAACCAAATAGTGCTAAAGACATGAAGAAAAAATAGGGGATAAAGGGCACAAAAACAGGGGCTGTTCATGGAGGAGCAAAACCAACCACTTTTGTTCTCTTTTTATCATTTCATTACAGCAAAACCTTGCTAGGTTAAGTTCTCGAAAGATTACATCTAGGCCCTACACTGGGCAACATCTCTACCAACACTAAAAGACACTAAAAGACAACAAAACATAAAATTGATTCTTAACTAAACAAGACATTAACTTTAACACAGTGAAGTTCCCTTGTCGATATGATACACTCTGTCATCTAATCAATGACTAATTTGTCTTTTCCTCCACAGTCTAGACAAAGATATCTTTCTTTTAGGAGACTTTTAACCAAATTTTCTTTACGACCCGTAACCAAATTTTCTTTGAATACTAAGATCATCTCCAGTGATGTGAGCTAAATTACCTATGGTATTACTATTTTAAACATGCTACAGTACTAAATGCTATAATTTGACACAAGGTGCTCCAATAGTGCAAATGACATAGTGTGTTATTTTTTGCCACAACCTCCATTTTTTCATTTTTTTTGCCCGTGTGCGACTTTTTTTTTTTTTTTTTTTAATATATAAGATTTTAATATTATTTTTGAAAATATTGTATTTATTTATGAACTATTTGGTTACTAAGAAAATTTTGGAAGAGAAATATTGTATTTTTCACAGTTGCTAGTGTGTTTGGTTGTTGAGAAATGGAGGGAAAGCTGACATGGCAAATATAGCAATAGCTCACCCTTGTGCTATATTTGGCACAAGGGTGAGCTATTGCTATTTTTAGCACAGGTTTTTAACACACTATTGAAGCAGCCCAACCTGTGCTAAATGCTATAATATAGCAATAGCATAGGTTATAGCTCACCGTTGGAGATGCTCTAAGGTTACGTATGGTACATGGGAATAAATGAAGTCTTTTTTTTTTTTTTTTAATAAATCTGCAAAAGGTGAATTTTATTAAATGGAAATAGGAGAACAAGAAGTAGACACCCAAACAATAATAGCATCACACCCCACCAAACACACCAACCAGCAAGACTACACTAGAAAACAATACAAACCCCAAACCCGCAACATATATGGCTACTCAAGATAAAACAAAACCCCACACCTATCTGAAGCAAACAACTCCCTAAACCTGAAAATGTTCTCTGAGCATTCGCACACAAAAAACCCATCTTCGACTAATAAGACAAAACCAATTACCGGAGAAGATCTACCCTAAAGCTGCCTCCAACAAAGCAAAAAGAACAATATTAAGCAACAAAATGGGATATATGTAGGCACCCCATTTTTTCCCCATATTTGATGGTGAGTTCCCGATGATGAGGTCTATGACGTTTATTGTTAACCCGAGTCTCATTTTTGCGAGCAAAACAACCAATTGGGTTAGGTGCATATATATGTGTGTATAGATATATATAAGACTAATTGGTAGAGTCCTCCCTATACACTCTTTTCACCGTTCTCACCATTCTCATTCATCTCTCATTCATTTCAACTCATTCTCTCTCAATTGTGTTCATTGTTTCCAACCAAAGCCTTCTCTATATAGGCTCACATTCACCTAACATTTGAAGTGGTGATGAATTCATCCACCATTACAAAGTGGTGTGTCCACCATTTATGTCAAGTGATTCATCCACCATTACCAAGTGGTTATCCACCATTTATCACATGTGATTCATCCACCATTTATCTCAAGTGATAAAAATCTGTTTCTGTTTTGCTTCAAAATGACTGTCAACTTCACTTCTGCTGTCTGTCAACTTATTTCAGATTGACTAGTAACTTCACTGTATCAATAACTTCTTTTCTTTTTAATCTCAAGCAAGTGAGAAACCCATTCCAAGAAGGGAAAGAAGTGGGGAATGGTGGGGGAAATTGGGTAAATGGGAGATGTGTAGGATGGCAAAAATGAAAGAAGGGAAAGAAGTGGGGAATGGTGAGGGAAATTAGGTAAGTGAGTAAACTTGCACTTTGATCCTTCCCTATAAATAGCAAGAGCTTGGGAGAGTTTAAGGGCACCAAAAATTACATTGAGAGTGAGGGAGAGCTAATAGAGAGAAAGAGAGACTTGGGGAGGAGAGTTCTTGTGGGGAAAATACTAAAAAAGAGAGAAGTTGCATGGAGAGAAAATAAAAGAGAGATGACTTGTAAGAGAGGGAGATAGCTTGCTTGGCTCAATGAAGGTGACGTTGCCGGATCGAGAGTGGACCTGAGGGACGGTTTGAATACCAACCAATTTTTTTTGTTATAAATTATATTTCATAGTAGAATTCAACAGGTTGTTCAGATAGTGATTTTGCTGTAAGTAAAATCTATTTGGCTAACCTCATTTTGTAGGAGAGTTGATTTTTTTGCTGGAAAGATGAATTAGAGGCTTCATGCGTACGCATGGCAGCTTCTATCAATTTTTCTATGTTTTTGTAATTAATTGTTTATATGTTTTATTTATTGTTTTATTATGTTAATTTGCCATACGTGTGTGTGTCTTTAATTGCTGCATGATTCAAAGTGTTGGCCCCAAGGTTATATAACCAAGGGCATATCCGAGATTTTGATGATAACAAAGGATCGATGTAAGTACTAATGGTTTATTTGTCAAGATTATAATCAAAGCTAGGTACTCGAGCATATGGATCCAAAAGAAGCATAAAGATATATGCATATCATGGAACTCAAAGCACACATACTTGTGATGTCAAGGACAATCAAGCGCAAGAACATACGAGCATAGAAAGCATACAAAAGACCTACAACACTCAAGACCAAGCTAGCATCGTCAATGAAGATACTTAAATAGCTATGAGTGAGGTTATTAGGTTTTTGATGTACTTGATTGCTCAAATGATCGCTCCATTGACCTAGATGGACCTTAGGATCCTTGGGTAAAATTAATTCATCACTTGAACAAGGCCTAAGTTGATACATATGAACTTGATCGATTTAAACTTGTGATATAATCATTATAAGTTCATTTCTGCCCAAATCAGTCGACTCATTCTTGAATCAGTCGACTCATTTAAGCAGAAGAGGTCCCCTGCTCTTGTCTTTTGATTCTGCTCAAATCAGTCCACTGAATTCCTAATTCAGTCGACTGATTTAGCAAATCAGTGGACTGAATTGAGTATTCAGTCGACTGATTGTGCGATCTCAGAACTCCAACGGCTAGTTTTTGAAAGGTTGTTGAGGCATTAAATGCCACCAAACGGCTCTTTCCCGGCATTTATTGCACCAAACGGTCATATTTTGCCTAATGCCTATATAAACAATGAATCAAATGCATTTATGAGGATCAATACAAGAGAATTCATTGTTTTCATTCTTCTAGCCCTAAATTCATTAAGAGCATTCATTGAGCAATCAATTAGAAGAGAGCTGAGCTTTAATCTCTGTGTTATTCACTCTTAAAGAGAGTTTCTTTGTACACACATTTCATCTCTACAAACTTGTAATCAAGGGCTGGTGATAACCCCATTCTTTGCACTTGAGGAAGTGTGGCTGAACAAGTGTTGGCTGAAAGCACTTGATTTGTAAAGGTTTGCTGCTCCACCTTGAAGGAGAGTGAATAGTGGATTGGTGAATCCTCAAGCGAGCTCTTGAGGCGAGGACGTAGGCGGGAAGGCTGAACCTCGTTAAAACTTGTGTTTGCATTCTCTTTCTCTTATTCTCTTTACTGTTTATCATTGAGAATATCTCTATTTGCCATAAACTGATTTTAGCTTGCTATCATATTTTTTAATTGGCCAATAACCCTATTCACCCCCCCCTCTAGGGTTGTTTACTTGGGACAACAATTGGTATCAGAGCCCAACCTCTAGCATTTGACATATTTGTCTTGCGAGGAACGATATGGCCAACTATAGTGGTAACGGATTCACCGAAGGACAATCGTCCAATAGACCACCACTTTTTAATGGAGATGCGTCTCTATATAATTTCTGGAAAATCAGAATGCAAATTTTTATTCAATCCACTAGCTATGAGCTATGGAATATCACTTCTAAGGGTCCTTTGATCCCTACTAAGGTGGTAGATGGAGTTACACTTCCTAAAGTACCACAAGAATACACCTCAGCTGATCATAAGTCTCTTGAACTTAACTCTAAAGCCATTGGCTTACTATATTGTGCTTTAACCAATGATGAATTTAGCAAAATCTCTAGGTGCACTAGTGCCAAAGAGATATGGGATACATTAGAAGTCACCTATGAAGGGACATCTCAAGTAAAAGAAGCAAAAATCAATATGCTTGTTTGTGAATATGAAATGTTTAAAATGAAAAAGGATGAATCTATTAGAGACATGTTTGCTAGATTCAATGCTATCATTAATCCTTTAAGTTCTCTTGGAAAGATCTATACTAACTCCGAATTGGTGAGAAAAATTCTTAGGAGCTTGCCTAAGCAATGGGATGTCCTCACCACTACTCTACTTCAATCAAAGGAGCTATCATCAATGACCTTAAGTGATCTTGACGGCAACCTAGTCACACAAGAACTCGCATTCAAAGCTCGTGAAATTGATGAAGGGAAGACATCCAAAAGCATGGCTCTCAAAGCCTCACAAGACGAAGAAGAACCACCAAGTGAAGAGTGTGAGAATGAAGAAGATGAAGACATGGCTTTCATATCTCACAAGCTCAAAAAGTTCTTCTCTAGAAGAAATCAAGGAAGGAGATTCAACAAGGGTGACTCCTCCAAAAGAATTCCAAATAGAGGAGAAAACTCAAATAGAGAACCACAAGTGTGTTTTGAATGCAAGAAGCCCGGACATATCAAAATAAATTGTCCTCAACTCAACAACAACTCCAACAAGACGAGTCACAATAACAACAACTTCAAGGACAATAGAAAATTCAAGAAGAAGGCTTTCACCGTCACATGGGATGATGAAGCAAATAGTGATGAAGAAGATGAGGAGATTTCTTGTGATGAAGAAGTGGCAAACTTTTGTCTCATGGCAAAAGAGGATGAGGTAATCGAACTCAATTCTATTGATTATCCTATAGAAGAACCTCCCACTTATGAAGAATTACAAGATGCACTTGAAGACACTTTTCTTGAATTAAAAAGGTTTTCTCACAAAAACAATGATTTGAAAAAGAACATCTCATCTCTTCAAGAGGAACTAAATGCTTTGAAACATGAAAATTTAGAATTAAAAAGTAAGATAGACTCAACCCCTACCATTTCTCAATCTAGTCTTGAAAGTGAAAATACTTCATTGAAAGAAAAGATTGAAGACTTGACTAATACCTTGGCCAAGTTTACCAATGGAAGGGATAACTTGGATAAGATATTAACTAGTCAAAGATGGTGTTTTGATAAGGCCGGAATTGGTTATCAAGAAAATGTCAAACAAAAATCTTATATTAACTTCTTTCCTAAGCCTAAAGTCTCTAGTACACCTAAAATCTCATGCACTTATTGTAAGAAGGAGGGACATAACATCTACACTTGCAAAATGAGAAAAAGACCTAAAAGTTTCACCAAGAGGGTGTGGGTAGTTAAGGGAACCTCACCTCCTATGGCTAACCCCTATGGACCCAAGAAAGTATGGGTACCAAAGAGAGTTACTTGAACTTGTGTAGGTATGCTTGAAGTCATCAAGCAATGAAAAATGGTTTCTTGATAGTGGGTGCTCAAGGCATATGACGGGTGATAGATCAAAGTTCGTCTCTTTGAAGCCCAAGGACGGCGGCTACGTGACATTTGGAGATAATGCCAAGGGTAAGATAATTGGCATTGGTAAGGTTGGTAAGAATTCCTCACTTTGTGTTGAAAATGTTTTATTAGTTGATGGTTTAAAGCATAATCTCCTTAGCATTAGTCAATTATGTGATAAAGGATATAGAGTTACCTTTAAATCCAATAAATGCATAATTGGAGATGAAGATAAGACCCTATTTGTTGCATATAGGATTGGTAACATCTATGCTATAGAGTTTGAAGAAATCGCATTACAAAATGTACATTGCTTCTCCGCTTTAAACGAAAATCATTGGTTATGGCATAGAAGACTTGGACATGCTAGCATGGATTTAATTTCAAAACTTTCTAGGCATGAACTTGTAAGAGGTTTACCAAAAGCAAAGTTTTCAAAAGATGGAGTTTGTAGTGCATGCCAACTTGGAAAACAAACCAAGTCCTCTTTTAAATCAAAGCCTCATATTTCAACTACTAGACCTTTACAACTCATTCATATGGATCTATTTGGACCTATTGCAATTGCAAGTCTTGGAGGGAAGCATTATGCATTTGTAATTGTTGATGACTACTCTAGATATACATGGGTGTTCTTCCTTGCACATAAAGATGAGACTCATGCTACATTTGTGACATATTGTAGAAGAGTCCAAAATGAGAAAGGCTATACCATTACACATGTTAGGAGTGATAGAGGGAGCGAATTTGTCAATAAGGATATTGTACAATTTTGTAATGAGAATGGCTTTGGTCACAATTTCTCCGCTCCTAGAACTCCTCAACAAAATGGTGTGGTTGAAAGAAAGAATAGAACACTTGAGGAAATGTCTAGAACCATGCTAAATGAACACTCTTTACCTCAATATTTTTGGGCCGAGGCCGTTAATACCGCATGCTATGTAATGAATAGAGTTCTTTTAAGATCTAAACTCGGTAAAACTCCTTATGAACTATGGAATGATAAGAAACCTAACATAGGTTACTTTAAAGTGTTTGGTTGTAAATGCTTTATATTGAATGATAGAGATAAACTTTCCAAATTTGATTCTAAATCCGATGAAGGTGTGTTTCTTGGCTATTCCATGAAGAGTAAAGCATATAGGGTGTTTAACAAGAGAACTTTAACTGTTCAAGAATCAATGCATGTTGTATTTGATGAAACTAACCCTCTTGCACCCAAGAAATATGTGGATGATGATGATGATGTAGGTACAAGCTTGCAAGAACAAGTTGAAACCTTGAGTCTAAATGATAAAGAAGATCCACTAGACAAAGGCAAAGAAAAGGAAGAAGATGAAGTTATTAAAGACAAGAATCCGGAAGAAGAAGTTGAAGTTGAAAATGCTCCACTCCATCCGGATGTCACCAAGACTTGGAAATTTGTGAGGAATCATCCTAAAGATCAAATCTTAGGTGAACCCTCACGTGGGGTAAGAACTCGTTCTTCCATGAGAAATTTATGTGATCATCTTGCTTTCCTATCTCAAATTGAACCTAAGAACATTAATGAAGCTGAAAATGATGAATCATGGGTCCTTGCTATGCAAGAAGAACTCAATCAATTTGAAAGGAACAAGGTTTGGACCTTGGTACCTAGACCACATGACCATGGAGTAATTGGAACTAAATGGGTATTTAGAAACAAAAAGGATGAATCCGGAGTTGTTACTAGAAACAAGGCTCGACTTGTAGCCCAAGGTTATAATCAACAAGAAGGCATAGATTATGATGAAACCTATGCTCCGGTAGCTAGACTAGAAGCCATAAGGATGTTACTTGCATATGCATGTCATAAAGATTTCAAATTGTTTCAAATGGATGTCAAGAGTGCATTTTTAAATGGTTTCATAGAAGAGGAAGTTTATGTTGAACAACCTCCCGGTTTTGAAAGTCATGAATTTCCAAATCATGTTTTTAAACTAAGAAAAGCTTTATATGGTTTGAAACAAGCTCCTAGAGCTTGGTATGAAAGACTTAGTGGATTTTTACTCAAAAATGGTTTTAAGAGAGGAAAACTCGACACCACACTTTTCATTAAAACCATTGATAATGATATGCTTTTAGTGCAAATCTACGTTGATGATATCATTTTTGGATCCACTAATGAGAATCTTTGCAAAGAATTTTCTAAGATTATGCAGGAAGAATTTGAGATGAGCATGATGGGAGAATTGACATTCTTTCTTGGACTTCAAATCAAACAAACAAAGGAAGGAACTTTCATCAATCAATCCAAATATGTCAAAGATCTACTCAAAAAGTACGGATTGGAAGATGGTAGAGAGTTTTCTACTCCAATGAGCACTTCCATCAAGATTGACAAGGATGAAAAGGGTAAAAATGTTGATCAAAAGAAATATAGAGGTATGATTGGAAGTTTACTTTATTTAACCGCAAGTAGACCCGATATCATGTTTAGTGTTTGCTTATGTGCTAGATTTCAATCATGTCCTAAAGAATCTCACTTGCTTGCCGTTAAGCGTATCTTTAAATACTTAAGTGGCTCAATTAACCTTGGATTATGGTTTTCTAAGTATACCTCTTTTGATATGCTTAGTTATTCCGATGCGGATTTTGCCGGTGGCAAAGATGACCGCAAAAGCACTAGTGGGACTTGCCATTTCCTAGGACATTCACTAGTTTCTTGGTTTAGTAAGAAACAAACATCGGTTGCACTCTCAACCACCGAGGCCGAATACATTGCAGCCGGTAGTTGTTGTGCACAAGTGTTGTACATGAAACAACAACTTGAGGACTATGGACTTCACTTTGACCACATTCCCATTAAATGTGATAATACTAGTGCTATCAACTTAACCAAGAACCCCATTCAACACTCACGGACTAAGCACATTGAGATAAGACATCATTTTATTCGTGATCATGTCCAAAGAGGTGATATTGAGATTGATTTCATAGGTACCGACCATCAATTGGCTGATATCTTTACTAAACCTCTTCAAGAAGACCGTTTTAACTTCATTAAAAGAGAACTTGGCATGTGTTTAATGCATGATGTAGTGAATTGATGCATATCTTTGTTCTTCTACTCTTATCTTGATATATTTCTATGTTATGCATTGCATTTCACTCACACTCTCTAAAGATTTTGGGTTAAAAACTGAGTTTCCTGGTGATTTAGTCTACTGAAAAGACAATTCAGTCGACTCAATGAGCAATTCAGTCGACTAAATTGGTATTTCAGTCCACTGAATCAAGCCCTGCCATTGCAATATCCTACTGGCTGATTCAGTCGACTGAAATGACATTTCAGTCGACTGAAATGTCAAATCAGTCGACTGAAATGGACTTTCAGTCCACTGATTCAGGCAGAAGCCTATGAAGCTATTTCTAGGACAATTCAGTCGACTGAAATGGTGATTCAGTCGACTGAATCTGCGATTCTATAAATATAACACGCGGCTTTTCATTTCAAATCACACCCATTCCCGCGACGTTTTCACTTCTCTCTCTCTCTAACCTCCAAAACTCTCTCAACAATGGCTCCCAAGACGAAGAATCCAGCCAAACGCCCTCACACCGGTGAAGGGTCATCGCGAAACTTACGACCCAGGGTTCCAAATCCTCCTCCACCGCCGGTGCAACCACCCGTAGAACAACAACCCGACGAAGAGGAAGGCGGAGAGTTTGTCTCTCTCGATGCACAGCGCAAGTTTGATGAGGACTTCAGTCGTCGCACCGTCGTCTTCGGTAAATATGCCCCTTTGGATTTCTTTGAAGAGCATTTCGTTCTCATTGCAAATTATTTCCGTCTTTTGGGTTGGGATTCATTCATTTTTCTGAAAAAACCCATGTATACTTATCTTGTGCGCATCTTTTACACCAATCTTGACTATATTAATAATCACATCCTTTGGTCTCAAGTTGGTGGTAGAATTATATCTATGGATCAAAACCTTCTTGCCCAAATCTTTCATATCCCTCGTGGTCAACATCAAATCCTTGTGACCAACGAATGGACTCACTTTCAAGGGTATGATCCTATCCAAGCCCTTAATCAGATCTGTGGGCGGAATGATATTGTAAACCGTTTTAAACCCAAAGCCAAAGAACTAACTCTCAATGCTCGATTGATTCATCACATGATTACATACAACATCCTTCCACGGGGTGGCGGACGTGACCATGTCTCATATTTCGATATTTTTCTTATTTGGTGCATCATGAATACCATTCCCATTGACTTGCCTTTTATCATTTCCAATCATATTGTCGATTGCCAAAAGAAGAAAGTGGCTAGTCTCCCCTACGGCTTTGCCTTGACTTGTGTTTTTGAACATTTCCATATACCTCTTGATGAGGAAGCCGTAGTCGCCATTTCTCACACCAACACCTATTCCGACATGACCCTTAAACAAATGCACTACAAGTTTACCTCTAGGGGTTGGGTACCGAAAGATGATCCGGATGAGGTGACCGATGAAGAACAGGAGGCTGATGACCCTGTTCCTCCTGGTGACGAAGGGCAGCAGCCACATGAGGAGCCTGGTGAGCATGGCATGGACGTTGAGCCTCCACAGCCCCCTCCTGCGTTCGAGCCTCCTCCCTTTGAGCCTCCACAGCAGCCACCTATCCCTCCTGCTGGTGTTCAGACCATTTTGACAGCTATACAGGGTTTGCAGGTCTCCATGGATGGCATTGGCACTCGTCTCTTGGCTCTTGAGAACCGTCAGACACAAATCGAGAATGATATGGACACCTTGAAGCGTTATGGTGATATCTTTACGACTCAGGTGGACCAGCGTCTTGCCAGGACAGAGACTGATATACGCACTGTGCGTAACTCATTGACAGCCATTGAGCGATATGCCCGTCGCAATGCACCACCGCCTCCACCACCACCTCCTGCCCCTGAAGATGCGGACGCACCTGGTCTTCCCGAGCATATTGACTTGGACCCCTAGCTTTTTGTCTGATGACAAAAGGGGGAGATATTTTTTGATTGATGTATCTTGAACATCTAACTTATTTTGAACACACAATGACTTGACACATTCCCAGTTATCTATAACTGTTAACTTATGACTTTTTGGTTATGTTTTGAACTATTTCCACAGTTGATTATAATCAGTTTATTTGCTTTACAATGCTTTGTGCTCATTGCTTATTACTTGCATTTCAACTATGCATATTGTGAGGGGGAGCTTGCTCCATATATATCATGTGCTTTATTTCCCTACCTGCCATATACATCAATAGTTTGTCATCATCAAAAAGGGGGAGATTGTTGGCCCCAAGGTTATATAACCAAGGGCATATCCGAGATTTTGATGATAACAAAGGATCGATGTAAGTACTAATAGTTTATTTGTCAAGATTATAATCAAAGCTAGGTACTCGAGCATATGGATCCAAAAGAAGCATAAAGATATATGCATATCATGGAACTCAAAGCACACATACTTGTGATGTCAAGGACAATCAAGCGCAAGAACATACGAGCATAGAAAGCATACAAAAGACCTACAACACTCA
Source organism: Liquidambar formosana (assembly GCA_039720395.1). NCBI lineage: Eukaryota > Viridiplantae > Streptophyta > Magnoliopsida > Saxifragales > Altingiaceae > Liquidambar > Liquidambar formosana. Next base: position 7,282 of record JBBPBK010000066.1, on the reverse strand, counting down.
AGACCAAGCTAGCATCGTCAATGAAGATACTTAAATAGCTATGAGTGAGGTTATTAGGTTTTTGATGTACTTGATTGCTCAAATGATCGCTCCATTGACCTAGATGGACCTTAGGATCCTTGGGTAAAATTAATTCATCACTTGAACAAGGCCTAAGTTGATACATATGAACTTGATCGATTTAAACTTGTGATATAATCATTATAAGTTCATTTCTGCCCAAATCAGTCGACTCATTCTTGAATCAGTCGACTCATTTAAGCAGAAGAGGTCCCCTGCTCTTGTCTTTTGATTCTGCTCAAATCAGTCCACTGAATTCCCAATTCAGTCGACTGATTTAGCAAATCAGTGGACTGAATTGAGTATTCAGTCGACTGATTGTGCGATCTCAGAACTCCAACGGCTAGTTTTTGAAAGGTTGTTGAGGCATTAAATGCCACCAAACGGCTCTTTCCCGGCATTTATTGCACCAAACGGTCATATTATGCCTAATGCCTATATAAACAATGAATCAAATGCATTTATGAGGATCAATACAAGAGAATTCATTGTTTTCATTCTTCTAGCCCTAAATTCATTAAGAGCATTCATTGAGCAATCAATTAGAAGAGAGCTGAGCTTTAATCTCTGTGTTATTCACTCTTAAAGAGAGTTTCTTTGTACACACATTTCATCTCTACAAACTTGTAATCAAGGGTTGGTGATAACCCCATTCTTTGCACTTGAGGAAGTGTGGCTGAACAAGTGTTGGCTGAAAGCACTTGATTTGTAAAGGTTTGCTGCTCCACCTTGAAGGAGAGTGAATAGTGGATTGGTGAATCCTCAAGCGAGCTCTTGAGGCGAGGACGTAGGCGGGAAGGCTGAACCTCGTTAAAACTTGTGTTTGCATTCTCTTTCTCTTATTCTCTTTACTGTTTATCATTGAGAATATCTCTATTTGCCATAAACTGATTTTAGCTTGCTATCATATTTTTTAATTGGCCAATAACCCTATTCACCCCCCCTCTAGGGTTGTTTACTTGGGACAACACAAAGGCAATCCAGATTAAATTAAAATATTAAATATGGTCAATGAATAGAAAATGAGGGTTGGTTTATTATCGGGCATTATTGGCTGCCTAACACCTTTCTAAGATGTACCCTAACTCCGAATCTTTTCTAGTTAATAAAAATGGTTCCTAGCCTTTCTAGGTGGCAACTTTTATTCATATGCTAATCTTCCGGGTTAGCACCATCAGAAGCAAAGGCAGGTAAATGCATGCAGGTAAAAAAGAGCGCGTGGAGATCAGTGCTCTCACAATGGTGACTCTATTGGGGACCAAAGAGCTTAACTTCAAAGTATTCATTGACCATAATTAGTATGTCTAATTTAATCTAAGAAGCCCAAAAAAAATGTTTAAAAAAAAATTTACAGTAAAATATTGCGCACACACACTATGGCCTGTGTCTAAACTATGATTGGCAATTGGGTGATGGTTCCCAGATTCTACTCGTTTCTTGGGTACTTCACACCTGCTCCATCAACCTACAGCTTGTGCCCCTAACCTGTGATAAGTTTGTGAGTACGTTAACGGATTGCTCTTCGAGCATTCTAGCTTGGTTAACCCATTGAAGGTGGAGGATATAAGGAGACCCTTGGTTTAACCTGCACGTTAAGAACATGGGTAAATTTACTTTTTCTTATAATTCTGTGTGAATGTGTGAAATGCATCATTTTTTTTTATTTTTTATTTTTTAATCATTAGGATGTGGGTATGGGACGAGGCCCAATGTTATTTAAAGTCTTTGGATTAAAGCCCAATCAAAAGGTTAATTTTGCAAATGGTTTAAGCTTGTAAGAAAATTAGGGGTCAACTGTGTGTAACCATTGGGAGTCCATTATGTATAGCTGTTAGGAGTCCACTTTGTGCGTTCACTGTGTGCAACCTGTCGCTACCCCAAAAAGGAAGGAAGGAGTATCCTCAGGGAGATGTGTTTAAAGGATTCCTTTACTTTTTAATGAGATGACCCTGGTTCGCATTGGCGTGGAATGAGGGTTGTGAAAATGGATGATTTTTAACAAATTGATTAGGTTCATTTCAAGGGCGTCTTGGCTAGACTAGAGATGCAAGCATATCTAGAATAATCAAGGCTATGGAGTTGCTACCAACCATGGGTTTTGAGGACGTGATCGGTCATCCTAAAGTCTATTAAAAATGGGTTCACTTGGGTTTCCAAAATAAGTCCATTTGAGGCTCATTAAAAATTGGTCCCTTTGAGGCTCATTTGAAAAAATTGAGTGACTCCTAAAGGTCTATGAGACTAGAGATTGAGGGTAAGGGGGTTTGGTTACGAGTGAGGAAGGTGTTAGGCACCCCACATATCTCGTTGGAATCCAATGGTTCCTAATTTTAACAATGTTTCTTTTTGAATCCCCTATTGATCTTATTGATTTCCTACACTAGCAATTTGACATGAAATGTTCCTTTTGAAGGACAGTGAATTTAACAGTGAATGTTTGAAGGCATTTGAATAAAGTTTTGAATGAAAGGTTTGAAAATATGCCTTAAAGTTTTGTCAATGAAAATCTTTTGAAAAGACTACAAATTCGCCTTCCTTCTTATGGATATTTCAAATCAAATTCGTTAACTCCAAATGAAGGGTATCCCCACCTCATAAAAAATCAAGTTTTTTTGAAAGGATGGAAATGGAAATGATGTGATTCTTTTTTGAATAAATTATTATCAAGTGCGCATCAACCTTGGACTTTAGAAAACTCGGGACTTTTGAAGTCTTTAAGAATGGATTTGAAAGAATACTTTTTGAAAGTATTTGAAGGTAAAAGGGATGTTCCCTAGTCAAAAGCTAGTTAAGTCTTTTGAAGACAATAAGTCCTTTTGAAGGAAAATGATTTTTTTTGCGAAGGGATGCACTTTTGAAGTACAATGAAAATTTATTTCCTTGGAAAATGAGAGTGGACTTTATGATGCCTAATTCTTGTCACCAAAGGATTGCACACATGGGATGATGGTTTTGGAAAATTGATTTTATATAGTGGTGGGACTTTTGAAAAAGGTATGTCTCCTTGTAATAAAAAAAGTCCATTTGAATCATTCTTTTGGAATGAACTCGTTAATTAAAGCTTAGATAATCACCATGGTTATAAAAATATTTATTGAAAACTTCCTTTGAGCTTAACTTGTATATTCATATGATTGAAATTCATTCTTAAAATGGATTAATGAAAATTGCCTAAACTTGGTTTTTGACAAAACCTGTGTTTGAAAATCATCTTGCTAAACCTTGGGTTAAGCAAATTGTAAAAGTTTGATTTTGTAATCAATGGTTAATGAAACAACCCAAAGTCTAAAAGAGTTTGTAAAAAAGTAGATTTAGGCAAAAGGTGAGTTTAAACTTTCATGAAAAGTTCATTAAGAAAATGATTTAAAAGACTTGAAAATCAACCACAATGAAATGGCATATCAAGGTTGCAAAGGATTTTTAGATTTCCATCCCCTTGTGAGGATGTTAAGAACACATTGGAAATCACTTAATTGGTGATTTTTGGAAAATTTTTTGGATCAAGAAAATGGGTGCTTGGATTAGGGGTGCAAATCGGTTCAAGCTAGAGGTGTTTCTGGATCAGACTGAACTAATTTGGGACCTCAAAATTTGTCCCAGAACTGGACCAATTAGGCCTTGGACCAAGATCGAGACCAGACCAAAAAATTTAGTCCGGGCCGGTTCGGTTCTCAATTTTTGTTCTTTTTTTTTTTTTTTTTTTTTTTTTTTTTTTTTTTTAATTTATAAAATGGCATTTCCTGCTAATCATTCTAGCACCATTTTTTCCGATGAAGTCCAACTCCATTTTGTCCAACGAAGTCGCAAAGCAAAACATCCCAAACAACTAGAACACATCCCCAACACCAAAAAATAAAATATAAAAAATAAATAAAGAACTGAGAGAATTCTATATTCAATAATTTCACAAAATTCTATATTCAATAATTTCAAGGTTCTCTGCTATGGTGGGAGAAGGAGAGAGAGAGAGAGAGAGGGAGGGGTTCATAAAACCCTCTTATTACCACCAACGAAAACCCTCCAATCCACAAATGCAACCCAGTTCAAAAACACCCAAATCATAAACACCCAAATGGATTATAAATCCAATTCAAAAACACCCAATGGCTAGCGACGATGGTGGTAGTCTAGATCTGGAAAAATGGCTTGAGATCTGAAAAGTGAAAACCCATTCTTTCTGATGACTAACAGTTTGTCGGTGAGAAGCTAAGAGGGGGCTACATCAAATCTGAGAAAAAAAAACTAAAAGATTAGACCATGTGGGTGTTGGATCTACATTGGATTTTAGGGGGGGGGGGAAAGGTACCAAAAGGGGACTGCCGGCGATGAAAGAGTGAGGCGATGACGGGTAAGTGAGTGTACTGATGACGGCCTGTAGGGGACTGCCGGTGATGTAGGGGTGAGGGCATGAGGTGATGGCAGGAGTGAGGAGTGACAGCGCTGAAAAGCAAAGATGAGAGAAAATGAGAGGGGTGGGTTTGATGGAGGCGTGAGGGGTTTGATGGAGGTTTGAGTGGTTTTGTTTGATGAAGGCATGAGTGGTTTTCACTTTTTAGAAAGCTCTTCCCTCCTTTTGACCAAGGAAAATATATTATATTATATTATAATATAAAACTCTACAAATACATAAGGCTATATTATATATTATATATAGAGGAGGGATCCATTTACGCCTAGTGTAAGAGTAAGTTTCTTACACCTTTCTTTAGCCATTGATCCATTTTCATCTAACGGCTGCCCTCCATCTCCTCCTGATACCTTTTTAAACAAGGGATTGGGTCCGATTTTTAGGTTGGGTTACAATTAAACCCAACACCTGTTACACTTAATCAAATACTCCGTATCTCTTATCAATTTACCATACCTGAAGTCCTGGTCCTTTCTCCTTTTCTCCTCTCTAGCCCTAAGTCTCTAACCCTATGTCAAGCACTTTCTCTGTCTCTCACCATGTGTAGACCTCTCACCATCACAGATCTAAATGCCCATATAATAGGGCATGAGGAGGATGTTTCTAAGTTGAATGAAGCTTTTCTATTTTAATTCATGGCCATGGCTACAACAACCCTTTCTTACATCTCTCTGAAGCCCTAACCCCCATTGTGATGAGGCCATAAGTTGGAGATTTCCAAGCTGTGATGAAGTTTAATTGCTATGATGGGTAAAGATGGTCACTTGTGTAAAAACTGCATCTCTTCAATTGTTGGCCATGGCTTAGATGGGGTAGAGGCATATATGTGATGGACTTTAAAAAAAAAAAAAAAAAAAAAAGATTTCAACTTGTGGGTTTGCTTCTAAAATGTCAGTAAAAAAAAAAAAAAGAATGAGCCTCAAACACAGAAAAATGGTTGTATGCTTCAAACTCAGAAAAATTGATGGAAAATATGAATGATTTAAGTTTTCAATTAGATTAAGAATGATTTTGTGAGTTGAATTTTTAAAAAGGCTATTCTGTTTATGGTTCATTGTTATCCATTTGGTATTTTTCCACATCTAAGTAATCTTGGATTTGGAACACTGTGATCATGTTTATTGAACTTGGGTTATGTAGGTAAGAACTAAGAAGAGAAGTTGGTTCTATTTTTAAGAAGCATGATCACAGTGATCACAAAGAAGAAGGAAGAGGAGGAGGATGAAGGATGTAGCAGTAATGGCGTTGCGGGTGTAAGGTCGACAACTATGAACTCAATATCAATGGTGGAACTATGTAAGAACCAGAGAAAAAAGGGAAGAGATGAAGAGAGGTGTTGGGACGTTGGGATGGAGAAAAACATGAGTTAATTGAATGGGTTTTTGGTAATATCTAAAACTTGACCCGCATATGTCATGAAAATAAAATATTATGAAATATTAGGGACCACTAGATTCAATGCTAATCAAGGGTTATAAAAAGGTGTAAGAGACTTACTCTTACACTAGGTGTCAACGGAACCCTCCTATATCATATAACATTTATATATATATAAATATATAGGGAGGGATCCGTTGACACCTGGTGTAAGATTAAAACCCTTACACCCTTTTATAGCCTTAGATCTCTTTTGATCTAACGGTCCTTATGTTTATGGGTCTTTTTACTGAAGTTGTGGATGTGGGTTGGTTTAAGAAGAAAAACCCAAGACCCATTCGTTCTCCATTCCTCTGCCTTCATACCCATCCTTCGACCCCCCCCCCTTTTTTTTGGTAGAATGGGGGGCAAAGGCCAACAGACAAAAGAAACTACACAGACCTGGGAGTAGTAACTCCCATCATATCATTCCGAATACAAACTAAGACTTCAGAAGGGGGATCTCTGAAGATGGAAACACCATAAGGGAGGCGATGGCTACTGTTAGCCAAACAGTCAGCAGATTGATTACCTTCCCTGAAGTTGTGCTCCACAATACACTCCCAATCTCTACGGATGATTCTCTTACAGGCATCAATGAGAGATTTAAAGGGATGGGAAACCTCAGTCTCATATCTCATAAAATTCACAACAACAGCAGAGTCAATGGCAACAATGACTTTACGAACTCCTTCATCCCAAGCAATTTTTAGGCCATGAAATAGGGCCCAAAGCTCAGCCCCAGTAACAGAACACACACCAATATTAACGCCAAATCCCACCATCCAATTTCCTGCATCACCCCGTAGAAGACCTTCCCTAGCAGACTCCCCAGGATTCCACGCGAACTGCCATAAGTGTTTAATTTGACCCATCCTGATGGAGGAAAGGACCAGGCAATATAACGAACGCTTTTGACCAGACGCTCCTTAGCAAGGGGTGAACTGCTAACCCACTCTTTGGCTCTAGACATAATCACTTCAACAAGATTGGGAGGCAGAGAAAACCCAGCTTCAAACAATCTTCTATTCTTCCAACCCCAAATCAGCTAAAAAGTAAAACTAAAAATAGTCTGCCAAGGCACTGGATCAAAAAAACAATCCATATCCTGCCTCATATTCTGGTCAATCCAGTCTACCAAACTTAGAGAAAAGAAATCCGACTGAGCAATAGAGGGAACAATATTCACCCAGATCAATTTAGCAATGGCACAATCACGGAGAACATGAAGGGTATCCTCTAAGATACCACCACAGCCAGAGCAAGAACAATCAATAGTGAGATGCCGAATCCACCTAACTTTATTAGTTAAAAGCCTATCTTGACGAGCAAGCCAAAGAAAATTTCTCACCTTAGGAGGACAGTTACAAAGCCATAGGAATTTCCACTCCTGAACAG
>JBBPBK010000065.1:0-127175 GCA_039720395.1 Liquidambar formosana | reverse complement strand
TCTACCTAAAGTGGACCTAGCCATTCGCAAGCCATGTACATCACTGTCGACACCATGGGAAAGAGAGTTCCAACAGTCCTGATGAATGGTTCCGCTCTTAATGTGTGCCCTCTCAGAACTGCCACCGTTTTGGGGTTGGATCCAACAGACTTCGTGCCATCTGGGCAAACAGTGAGAGCCTATGATAACACCCGTAGAGAGGTGATTGGAGTGGTCACTTTGCTGCTGATTATGGGGCCTACAGAATTCAGAGTGGAGTTCCAAGTGCTGGATGTCCCGTCGTGCTTCAACCTCTTGTTGGGAAGACCTTGGATTCATCCTGCAGGGGCTGTCCCTTCTTTATTGCACCAAAAAGTCAAGTTCCCTTATGAAGGGGCCATCGTCACACTTCAAGGTGATTATGACTTAAAGTCGTCGGGAGTACCCATTTGGGAGATTAAGCCCGAGCCTGTTGGAGCACCATTGTCTGGGTTCGAGTATGTTCAATGCATAGAGAAAGAGCCGGAACAGAGAGAGTTGATACCTCTCGACTTTTGCCCTCATGGCAATTTGCATGTGGGAAACATAATGAAGAAAATGAGTTTCTTCCCAGGCATGGGACTAGGACGCCGTCAGCAAGGCATACCGGTATCCGTTCAAAGCCGCATTGTCACCTACACCTTCGGATTGGGGTATGAGCCTTCCACGAAGGACCATATGGAGATGTTGCAAAGAAGCAAAGAAAGGGTCAAAGCAAAAGCAGAAGGGAAGGTGCCAGATATTAGAATCTCGCCATACCAACCTACCTTGAATGGTTACTTTGTTAAGGAGGGGGAGGATTTCCTATTCTATGGATTCCCCGAACCATCCATTGACAAAGCAACCAAGGCGAGAGTTCCAGGGTTCGAGATATTCTTTACTGAGTGGTATCCCATTATTGCTACGATGGTTGATGATGAAGCGATCAATGATGACTATTGGGAAAAGAAGAGCGAGGATTGGGTAGAACAGATGGATGCGGAAGCCATGGTTACAATGTTTCAAGATACGGTTCTTGCTGTGGAGGAATCGGATCTCGAGTGTTCTTCAATTCACCATGCAGCCGTGCCGCTCCTTAATTGGTATCTTGAAGAGGGTACCATTGCAGAAGTTCTTGAGGGCGAGGATCTCGGCTTACCTGATAGTAGCTTGTAGGTTCCTTAGTAGCTTGTCTTAGTTTTCCTTTCAAATAAAGTGTGTCCGCCTAGCCCACCTTGTGGAGTTAGGAGTCGTTCCCTAGTTGTGGCACATGTGTTTTCTTTTCTTTGTTTTGTTTTGTTAGTTCAGTCAATAAAGTGTGTTTCTTTTCATTATTTGCAGTGTTTCCTTTCTCTCTTCTATGGATATCTATGGCATGGATCTAGATCCTAGGAATGACGTCCCCCCGGAGCTCGTCGAGCAAAGGAAAAGGGGCGTTACCGAACCTAACATGGATGAATTGGAATCAATCAATCTAGGGACAGATGAATTGCCAAGGATAATTAAAATTGGGATAACTCTCTCGCCTACTGAAAAAGAAAAATTGATAATACTTCTAAAAGCCAATGTAGAGGCCTTCGCATGGTCTTATGAGGATATGCCTGGTATTGATCCAGATATAGTGCAACATTACATCCCCACTAATCCCACTAAAAAGCCTATAAAGCAAAAATTAAGAAGATTAAAACCAGAATGGGCTTTGAAAGTAAAAGAAGAGGTAACTAAACAATTAGATGCCGGGTTTCTCCAAGTTGTGGAGTACCCTGAGTGGCTGTCTAACATAGTGCCTGTACCTAAAAAAGATGGGAAAGTGCGAATGTGTGTTGACTTCCGCGACCTTAATGTTGCGAGCCCAAAGGACGATTTCCCTCTACCGCATATCGATGTGTTGGTGGACAGTACAGCAAGCCATGCTCTTCTCTCCTTCATGGATGGGTTCTCTGGTTACAACCAGATAAAGATGGCGCCTCGAGACATAGAAAAGACGGCTTTCATCACGCAGTGGGGCACGTATTGCTACAAGGTAATGCCTTTTGGCTTGAGAAATGCCGGGGCTACTTACCAAAGAGCTGCTACGACCCTATTGCATGATATGATCCATAAAGAAGTAGAGGTGTATGTGGACGACATGATAGTCAAATTTGTAAACTGGGAAGGACATTTCGCGGCATTAGAGAAGTTCCTAGAACGGGCAAAGAAGTACAACTTCCGATTGAATCCCCAGAAGTACGCCTTCGGAGTCACCGCAGGGAAGCTGTTGGGTTTCATGATTACTCAGAGGGGAATTGAAGTTGATCCAGGGAAGATAAAAGCTATCACGGAGATGGAGCCACCAAGAACGGAAAAGCAGATCCGGGGTTTTCTAGGGAGAGTTCAATACATAAGCCGCTTTATCGCCAATCTGATCATGGTATGCGAGCCAATTTTCAAGCTACTTAAGAAGGGCGTTTCCAAGGAATGGAATGAGGATTGTCAAGAAGACTTTGAAACCATTAAAAGGTATCTGAGCAACCCCCCAATCTTGGTTCCCCCGCGGCAAGGTGAACCGTTACTGTTATATTTAACGGTTACTGAAACCGCGACGGGAGCTATGTTAGCTCAATACCTTGAAGGGTCAAAAAAGGAAAATGCCATCTACTACTTCAGCAAGAAAATGACAGATTATGAAGTAAAGTACAATGCGCTAGAAAAGGCTTGCGTAGCATTGGTATGGGCTACCCAGAAACTCCGTCATTACATGATGTCTTTCGAAGTCCTGTTGATAAGTCGATTGGATCCTTTGAAGTATTTGCTAGAAAAACCAGTCCTATCGTACAGGACTGCTCATTGGTCACTTCTTCTCAATGAATTCGACATAAAGTACCTGGTGCAGAAGTCCGTTAAAGGAAGTGTCATTGCAGACCATTTGGCAAATTACCCTGTGTCATCATCAACCCAATTCAATGACGAGTTCCCCGACGAAGATATCCTGGAAATCAAGAAGAGGGTTTGGAGAGTCTACTTCGACGGAGCTACAAACAAAAGAGGTTATGGCATAGGAGTGCTACTAGTCTCGCCCGAAGAAGCCTTCACACCTTTAGCAGTTAAATTGGGGTTCGAAGCCACCAACAACATAGCAGAATATGAGGCCTGCATCCTAGCATTGGAAGCTGCGTTAGAGTTGGGGATAAAAGAACTGGAGGTGTTTGGAGATTCAGCATTGATAATCTGTCAGATAAAAGGGGAGTGGAAAACTCGCGACGAGAAGTTATTGCCCTATCATGCCTATTTGGAAGCACTGACCAAAGAGTTCGCGGAGATCGAGTTCAATTACTTGTCGAGAAACAAGAATCAGTTCGCTGATGCCTTAGCAACTCTAGTGTCAATGGTGGAAATACTAGAAGGGGGAAGCGTGAAACCGCTCGTGATCGAATGTAGAGAGAAACCTGTTTATTACTGTTCCATTTGAGAAGGAGAGGTAACAGATAACCACCCTTGGTTTTATGACATAAGAAGGCTCATCGAGGAAAGGGAATATCCAGAGGAAGCATCTCACGTGGATAGGCGAACACTGAGGAGATTGGCAAGCCATTATGTGGTATGCGGAGGAAAACTGTATCGGAGGTCTTACGACGGAATTCACTTGCTGTGTGTCACGGAGGAAGAAGCCAGAAAACTCATCGAAGAAATCCATGAAGGAGTGGGGGCTCCGCATATGAATGGATACATGTTGGCTAAGAAGATCATGAGACTAGGGTATTACTGGTCTACAATGGAAAGGGATTGCTATGCCCACGTCAAGAAGTGCCACAAGTGTCAGCTCTTCGCCAACGGATAACACTTGCCCTCTATGCCCCTAATAAGCATGTCAACCCCATGGCCGTTTGCAGTATGGGGAATAGATATCATCGGACAGATTAAGCCGAAGGCATCTAATGGTCATGAATACATTTTGGTAGCCATCAATTACTTTACCAAGTGGGTGGAAGCAGCTTCCTTCAAAGTTTTGAATGCCAAAAAGGTGGCGCAGTTCATACAGCTCAACATTATCTACCGATATGGGGTATCGCATGAGGTCATTTCAGATAACGGTCAGCATTTCCAGAAGGAGACCAAAGAACTCTTGCAGAAGTACAAGATCGTTCACCACTTGTCGTCCCCATATCGCCCACAAACAAATGGCGCAGTGGAAACCGCCAACAAGAACATCAAGAAGATATTATAGAAAACGGCTGACACGTACACTGATTGGCATGAGAAACTACCATTGGCATTATGGGGGTACAGAACGTCAGTCAGATCGTCAACAGGGGCTACGCCATATGCTTTAGTGTATGGGATGGAGGTTGTTCTGCCAGTGGAATTAGAAGTTCCTTCGTTAAGGGTTGTTGTGGAAAGTCAGCTGGCAGAGGTGGACTGGATCAAAGGTCGTTATGACGAGTTGGCATTGCTAGATGAAAGGCGATTGAGGGCTCTCTACCATGTGCAAGGATACCAAAGAAGAGTCGCAAGGGCATTCAACAAACATGTCAAAGACAGAGGCTTGAAGAAAGGGGATTTAGTGTTGAAAGAGATCCGAGCTCCAATTTTCGATCCACGAGGAAAGTTCAAACCAAGTTGGGGAGGACCATACGTCATCAAGGAGATATTGCCAGCAGGAGCTGTTCGACTTATGGATTTGGATGGGATCGAGTTCGCTCGTCTTACCAATTTGGATCAATTAAAGAAGTATTATGTATAAGGCCTGCTAGGTTGAAAACCTGTAAAGGCGGCCTAGGCAAAAGTTAAGGCATTTGAACTACAAGGACCTGATTCCCCAAAAGGAAAAAAGAGAAAAAAAAAGAGAAAAAAGGAAAAAAGAGAGAAAAAAGAAAAAAAGAAAACGGGGATACGTAGGCAGCCCATAAAGTTACATTGGGTGCGGTTCACACAACACAATCACAGAAATCTCGAAAGTAGATTATTATTGGCAATTCATCTGAAACTAATTGTTTGACATAACAATTTATTGGTGTTAAGTAAAAGAACTATCGACATGCCATAGATATTCTATTCCTTGAGTCTTTAAGTCCTCTTGAGTTTCTTCAGAGTCATTTTGTTTGTCTTCTGTTTTTCTCTATCAAGTCTTCTTTTCTTTCTCAAGTCATAGTCGTGGGATGCCTCCACTGCTTCAAGAATGTCTTTTCTGCAAAGTCCAAGCCTTGTGTCCTTGATAAGGTCATAAATTCTTTCTCGGCAAGATGCCTCCCTTTTGCCCAAATCATCCTTCAACCATTGCTTATATTCTTTACTCATCTCGAAAGGTCCGTCAGTGTTGGTAATTCGAGTCAATTTCAGGTTTGTAGGCCAGCGAGTCCTCGCCCACTTGATTATAGTAAGACCGACAGGTTCCACAGAGCAACAAGGTCCTGTTAAGGACGGTATGGTTTGCATAGCGCCCATCTGGTGAAGAATTCTCGAAGTCCAATAGAAGGAAGTTGATCTCAGTCCTATGAGTTTGACAAAAGCACACCCCGAGGTTCGAAAAAGCACCTGCTCTTTACACCACCATGTGAAGACGTACCATTTGATGTTCCGCCACAACAGTATGTGGAAGTAACCCAACCAATCTCTTAAAGAGAATGGCCTAGGGAGTTCAACTCGGCGCAGACAATAGTGCTGGGGCTTGTATGGATTGATAGTGGTGGGAGATAGAAAATTCAAGCATTCGAGCAACCACATTTGCAATAAAAAGGGGCTACCTCCTAAAGGCGCTTTGGGGTTGCCATGAACCTTATCTAAACCATGCAAGGTTTCAGCTAATACCAAAGGAATGATGTTATGTTGCTTGAGAAGAGGGGCAACCAACTCGCATATTTGAACAGGGGCTTGAAGAGTGCCGGTGGAGATGAGAAAGCGACCAATTAAACAGAAAGCGAGTGTACGCTGAATTTGAGGGGTGAAAGTCAGAGTACCTTCGCTATCATGAGCCAAGAATGAGGTTGCTAACTTCATTAAGTCCACCATATGATCCTTGACAAAGATCGTTGCGTCCCTTTGAGGAATGCCAAGAAAATCAGAGAAGGAAGCAAGGTAATCAGAGCGAGGTGTAGGAAGAATGAATGGCCCTGCGAGCAAAACTTCAAATAAAGCACAGAATTCCTCCATGGTTGGGCATAATTCTTCATAATTGAATCGAAAGACATGGAGTTGAGGATCCCAGAAGTATGTAGCCGCGGTGAGAAGAGCCGTCTCGAGCTTCATATGCCTTATGGAGAGCAATGGTTCCAAGCCGAAGCGCTTAAACTCAGTTTTGTCTTTGGCAGCCATGACTGCCAAAAACCCTCTTAAGAACCCATCCAAGGCTTCCATAATTATTGTCAATGAAAATAGGTGAGTTAGAAGGCTCCCCTCATGTGTTTTTATAGGAAAAGGGTCACAAATTCGAGTCCTAAAGGGAGTAGAACCGTCAAAATAGCAAAATTCCTGAAAAATCGTGAAAAAACGCGTCAACCTCGGGTAACCGTCCGGGGTTGGACGGTCAGCCGTCTAGGCCCAGACGGCTAACCGTCCGGGGCCAGATGGTCACCCGAGGCCTCCTCCTTGTTTTGCCTTGTTTCGCTCGGTTTTGCCTATTTTCGCGTTCGGATGGCCTTTTTAGGCCATTTTTACTCCTATGAACTCACATTGACTCAAATTTTCATGAGAAAGGCACCATAACATCATCATGATAGATTCAAACAAGCACAACAAGTATCCAGAGCAAGGGATAAGAGAGTTGGTTTTAGGTGGCAATTACAAAACACAAGCATGAAATGCAAAAAGATAGCCATAGTCTCATTGTTTCTACAAGCCCAACAAGAAAGTAAATGAACTCAGCGGTTCCCAGAGCTTCTTTTGCGGCTCAGCCCAGCTCCATCACGACCCCCACGAGGTGCTCTAAGAGGGCGCATTGCTGGTGGTGGCTGCATATACAAAATCTATTGCAAAGAAGTCAAGTATGAGAATAGGGTTGGTTGAAAACCACAAATAGGAACTTTAAAATAGGTTGAATACTTACCATGACATCCAAACGAGCTTCCGCCATGGATTTGGCTAGGCTCATCCTCACAAGGTCACGCCTCAAGCCCTCACTCAGGTCAATAAACTCTTGGGCATATGCCGCAGGCACCTAGGATAATCAATAAGGATAAAATTGAAGGTAATGTTCAAAGAAAGAAAGAAATACCCATAAAGAGAGCTCACCTGTTCTCGATTTGGGTCGATCCTGGGGGATTCATCGAATGCAGGATGAGTAATGGCGGTCTTGACAAAGTCTGACCCACAGCACAAATCAATGAACCAATTAGGCTGAGGCAAGGGTAGTGACCTATCCCCCTCCATCTCATCATCCTCAGAGCCAGGGACCACTCCTGAGCCCACTGTTGAGCTATGCCCTCGTGCTCGTCGACCCTGCAAGTGTTCACCTATTAAATAGAGTCTCTATCAAAAGAAAAGGCTAGGAGAATGTTAAAGACTTACCCCCTAAGGAGGAAGGCCTGTCACCCTGGGCCTCATCAAATATTGGAGACAGAAAGTGTCATATGCAATGTCAGGAGAAGTGAACTCCTCCGCATCCCAGCTTCTCAAGGCATCCCACAACTCCTCCCCCTCCATCAAGTTAGCATGCCTCATGTTAAGTGGTGGAGGCATTGGAGCCATGGCGGCATTCACATCACCCATGACTTGTCGTAAGACACGCTCCCCTAGGTACCAGTACCTACCCACGAGGCCTTCCAAGAGCACCCTCTTGCCAGTCAGCATCAAGCTAGGAATGCATCGTTTGGGTAGCATTGGTACCCATATCTTCCATGGATTCCATTCAATCTGTTCAAAAATCCAAAATGAGAAACTGGGAGTAAAAAGAAAAGGAAAAGAATGGGGAAAGAATTTCACCATATCAGCAGTGAGGCTTGCTAGGTGAGCTCTAGCAAAGGCGTAATCATGACGATTCGCCGCTCGGATGGACACATAACTAGGGGAGTAATTCTTGAGGGTTGGCCATTCGATGGTTTCCTTAGCAAGGGATGGGCGACATAGGTTGAGGTACTCATAGCACCAAACCTATCAAGAGTTGAGGAAAGAGTCAAAAAGAAAAGATAATATAAGAAAAAAATAAAAAAGAAATGAAAGGGAAGTAGCATTACCTCCCAAACAAAGGGCATCCCACTGAAGTCCTTGGTCACGCCGCGTGACATGTCACACATTGTGCGGTACATGGTGGCTAGAGCAGCCCCTCCCCAATTGAATTTCCTGATCTTGTCAACATCCTCCATGCTTGCAAGAAGACCCAAAGGGGCTAGGTCGCCCGTCTCGGCAAAGAATGTGCATGAGATCATGTACAGAAGGAATGCCCTTGTAATACAATCGGGGCTCGCACCCTCGCTCTCCTTTTGTTTGGCAAACTTGTTGAAGAGCCAAGTGCGTCGCACTGCTTTCTTGATTACCTCAACTTCCATCCCAAGGTAAGCTAGGAGATAATCCTCATCCGTGTGAGCCTCCTCATAGAATTCCAAGCTTTTGCCTTTAATGCTTAAGCCCGTGATCATGGTGAAGTCCTTGGGGGTTAGTGTCATCTCCCCAAAGCCAAAGTGGAATGTATTGGTGGTGTCCCACCATAGCTCAGACAAGGCTAGCAAAGCTTGCCTATCACATTGGTCATTCCACAAAGAGTCTAGGAATGGACCAAAACCGGCCTTTTCGACTTAGCCCTTGGCAATGGGTTGGAAGTTTTCCATGTTCCGCCACCATTCAATGAGTCCTTTGATGGAGGACCTAGTGCGCATGTCCTGAAAGTTGGGCTATAGCCATTGAAAATACCTTGAGAGTTAGTTGAAAGAACATAGAAACAATAAGCTTGCACTAGCAATTGGTTTCAAATTGTTTTCTAAAAGATGTCAAGAAGTTGTTTTTATTCATGAAATGAATTGCTAATGAATGTTTATGAGTTTACTTGTTCATATGCCTTAATTTGGCAAGGATTGAACACTTTTTTATCACTTGGGCATTTTATCGAACATTTGGTGGGTGACACCTCCCAAGCCTTGAAACAAAAGAATTTTGTATGATCAATCCTTGCTAAATCATAGCATATTACTCATTTGAATGTTTACGTGTTGATATACATTGATTTGGTAAAGATTGAACATCTTTAGTTCACTTGAACATTTTATCGAACACTTGGCGGGTGCCATTTTTCAAGCTTTCAAATGAAAAGAATTTGTGTGTTCAATCCTTGCCAAATCAAGGGACATCACTCAACAACCCAAGGGGTATTCAAAAGGAGTAGAAGGAAGTGCAATTTCATCAAAAGAATCTAAAGATTCAAAAGAAAAGTGTTAAGTTGGGTAAACTTACTTCTTGTTGGGAATGGAGGAATGAGAGATGCTTATCGGGTTCAAACAACACCCTATCTTGTGGAGCATCATAGAGTGGTGCCTTGTACTTGCTTTTGACCCCATAGAATGGATACTTGGTGCTTGAGTCCTTGCTTGATGACATTCTTGATGATGGAGTCGGGTTTGTGAAAAATGGGTTTGATTTGGTTTGATTTCCAAAGATGATGTGAATTGGTTGTTTTGATTGTTAAATGGGCTTGATTTGTTGTTGTTTGATGTGCATTTGATGTTTGGATTGAATGTTTTTGAAGTAGGAATGAGAGAATGAGAGAAGGAGAAGATAGGATGTGAGTTTAGAGAGAGAAACTCTCTAATTTTCGAATGGGAGAATGTGGGAATGAGTGGGCAAGAGTTGGGTTTTATAAACCCAAATTTTTTCCTTGGTGGGCTCGGGTAACCGTCCCCCCTTGGACGGTCAGCCGTCTTGCCCTGGACGGTTGACCATCTGAGGGCAGATGGTCACCCTAGCCCGCTTTGCCCGTTTGCCCCGTCTCGCGCGCTTGCGACTTCTAAACTTTTCCAAATTGACTTTTTATGCAATCCTTGAGTTATGGGATGAATATATCCCTCAAGTTTATCAAGTTTTAATGAAATTTTTGAATCTTGGGTGATTGTATTCGCCCGCATAACGAGGAATTGTAATAGCCATGATAAATGGCTTTCTCATGAAATGAGCTTGGTGTTGAATTGATTGACTTTCAAGTCTTGGAATTCAATTCTCTAGGAGATGATAGTGATATCATATCATGTGATAAAGATAATTTCACATGAAATGACTTGCTAATCATGTGATAAAGATAACTTCACATGAAATGATGATTCATAAGCTATGCTAGTTACGAAGTAACTTGCTATCTTTGTGAAGAAGGCATGAAATACACCTTGTTTCTCAATCAATTGACCTTCAAATCAATGTTGTATCATGGGATAAAGATAATTTCACATGAAATGACATGAAATAAGCTTGATTTTCAATCAATTAACTTTCAATTCAATGTCATTTCATGTGATAAAGATAATTTCACATGAAGTGATAAGTAATGAACTTAATTTCAAGTTGAATGACTCTCAATACATTATCATTTCATGTGATAAAGACAATTTCACATAAAATGAACTTGATTTTGAGTTGAATGACTCCCAGTACACTGTCATTCCATGTGATAAGGATAATTTCACATGAAATGATAAGAAATGAGCTTGATTTTGAATCAATTGACTTGCAATTGGGTCTCATATCATGTGATAAAGACAATTTCACATGAAATGACGATTCAAGAGTTATGAAATAACTCCCTGTCTTTGTTGTTTCCACAAAAAGTGGCATAATTTCACATGAAATAATGATTCATGAGTTATGAAATAACTCCCTGTCTTTGTTGGTTCCACAGAAAGTGGCATAATTTCACATAAAATGATGATTCAAGAGTTATAAAATAACTCCCCATCTCT
The DNA here is from genome assembly GCA_039720395.1 of Liquidambar formosana. Lineage (NCBI taxonomy): Eukaryota > Viridiplantae > Streptophyta > Magnoliopsida > Saxifragales > Altingiaceae > Liquidambar > Liquidambar formosana. Next base: position 116,331 of record JBBPBK010000065.1, on the reverse strand, counting down.
GTTGTTTCCACTAAAAGTGGCATGAAATCATAATTTCACATGAAATGATGAGTTATGAGTTATGAAATAACTCATTACCTTTGATATCCCCAGTGAGACTGGCATGAAATGCACTTGTTTTTGAGTTGATAGACATTCAATTCAAATTCACATGAAATGATGACTTATGAGTTATGAAATAACTCGTTTTGAAAATTACCAATGAAATTGGTAGGATACCTTGTGATGCACTAGTGCAACTAGCTTTGCGTCATGAGAAGACCATGTGGATATCACTAATGCAATTAGTGCATGGTAAAGGCATTTGCATGAGCGCACCAACGAAGTTGGCATGCATAGAAATGTATTCAATTCTTTGCTTCGATGAAATCGTCGCATGCTTGGATATGACGAAGTCTATCCTTATGGTTCCATTTGAGTTTGTTGGTATTAATAAGATTAATCCATCAAGCAAAAATGTGTTGTTATGTCACTAATGCAATGAGTGCATGGTAAAGGCATTTGCATGAGCCCACCAACGAAGTTGGCATGCATAGAAATGCAATCAATTCTTTGCTTCGATGAAATCGTCGCATGCTTGGATATGACGAAGTCTATCCTTTTGGTTCCATTTGAGTTTGTTGGTATTAATGAGATTAATCCATCAAACAAAAATGGGTTGTTCTTTGATCATTGGCTCGCAAGTGAAACTTGTTCACCAATGAGGGGCTTCTGTCACACCCCATTTTTGTCACCTTAGCTAGGACATATCATTTCATGCACTACACCAAAAATGGTTTTTAACAACACTACATCAACAACGTTTCATGTTAAATGTTGTTGTAGGGGGTTTTTAACAACGTTTTTGACAAAAACGTTGTTAAAAAGTGTTACTATAGAGATATTAACAACATTGGGCATATAGATGTTGTAAATACACTCTTTAACAACGTTTCTGTGAACGTTGTTGATGTGTAGTACTTCCACAACGTTTGTATAAACGTTGTTGATTATAACAACGTTTTGATAAATGTTGTTATTGAAGGGAGTCTATTACAACGTTTATATATATGTTGTTAAAGGGGACCTTGATTTAACAACGTTTTTATAAACGTTGTTATTGAAGGGAGTCTATTACAACGTTTACGTATATGTTGTTATTGAGGGGACCTTTCACTAAAGGAGGGAACTCATTTTGGTCTCCCGCGCGCTGGGCTTTCCATTTTTTTGTTCTTTTTTTTTTTTTTTTGGACTGGTTTAGTCTCTTTTAGACTTTTAGTCTTTATGTTTGGAAACCCTTTTTCCTATTCTCTATTTCTCTCAGACCAATATTGTCGCTGCCATCAGCACCGGCATTGTCACCGTTGCCATCACCGGCATCGTCACCGTTGCCATCGTCGGACTCATCGCCCTAGCCTCGCGATCCATCCTCTGATGTTCCTCTCACTGCCATAAGGTGTGCACTTTCTCTCTCTAATCTTCTCATCGATTTCATTTTCTCGGGAATAATCCCTCTTTTATTTTCTGTTCTATAACTCAGATCGATTAGCTCCTTCTTTCCCCTCATCTGCAAACGTTTCCTCTGGTATGTTTCACTCTGATTTATCACTCTGTCTCGTCCCTCTCTCTTCTGTTACTCTTTCCATTCCTTAATGTAAAGACAACATCCGATTGGTTCAGTTATGGCGGTCTCTGTTTCTTGGCTCGGCAGTGGTCTGATGGTTTCCTCTTCTCATTGCTAGCCCGTTGATTAGGATCCATTTCTGATTTGCTGTAGGTACTTTTTTTCATGGAAAGGCTTTGCTGCTGGCCTGTGGTGTGTTCTGATTTGATGTGTTAATTGGCCATATGTGATAGGTTGGTGGGATTTTTCCAGGTTCGTTTTTTTTGTTTATCTCTATCTGGTGCTCTCCAAGTGTTTGTTGTTTGGTGTCTTAGGGAGAACAGGCTGCCTATCAAGTTCGATGTGTGTGTGTGTGAGCTACCCGATAAAAGATGGCTTGCTTAGAAATTGACCCATTCTTCTGTCCGGCGTATTTGATGCTTTCGATTGTTATTTTTTATTCCATTTAATTATATTGGATTAGCATTAAATACGCTGGACAAAAGAATGGGTCAATTTCTAAGCAAGCCATCTTCTATCGGGTAGCTCACAATCTAACAGTTTGCCAAAATAGTAGATGAGATATCCACTAGTCCAACTCTAATAGTCTAAAACTCAGTTTTGGTTTTTTTAAAAGAGGGTGCAAAAACCTTGTCAAGTCCAGTTGCAAGTTGAATCATTTTGTCCATTTAAATTTTATTAATATCGAAATCCCCCGACTTCTGAATTGCTCCTCTTCAGCCTCCTTCTCAGTCTTGCCATTTATGCAAGACGAAATATCACTAGGAGGATGGTAAGAGCTAGTGCATTTGTAGAGAACTTCAATCTGATATCGAACGGCTTAGATTAGAAAAACCAATCTTCCTTCCTTGAATTAAACCTCAGATCTACAACAGTGACTTGTGAGCCCCTTTATGGCTTCTTGCCTTACACCACGGAGCTTTGGGGGTAGCTCTTCCTCATTGTGGTGTATGAGTACTTGTTGGCCCTTGGGCAGAAATATGTTTTAGCTGGTTCCGACCTGTTTTTCAAGATGATTGGAACTGGTGTCCTTGGTGCTAGTTTGTTCCACATCCTTGGAACCATCCCACCAGTGGCTATACTGGTTGGTAAGTTCATTTATGCCTCTTCATCATCATCATCAATCATCATTGAATTTTTGTAAAATAATGCAGCAAGGCAAAGTAGTGCCATATGGAGTTCTTTGTCCTTTAGAAATAGCAGACTTGGGTAAATTTCTTTTGCTTGTGCATTTCCTGTAAAAGAAGACGTTATAACCATAAATTTCTTATGCCTTTTCATTCATTATGAACCCCATATTGGTTTAAGACCTTATCCCACATCATATACACAGGGATTGTAGGAGTGATATATAAGCAAAGTCTCACATCTCTAAAAGTCACCTAAGCTTTCGAGTATGATGTGCCTATTAGTTTTATATGATACTTTGTCACCTCTATTCAATCATAATGCGTGTTTTGGGGGGGGGGGGAGGGAGGGGGGAGGGGGGGGAGGGGGACTCAAAAAATGGGACATCTGTGACCCTTTCAAGTAGCAACGTCTAACAATCTACCATTGAGGTAGCACACTGTAATTTTCCCCTGTTTTCGACCAAAACCAATTAGTTCTTATCAGCATTTTATCATATGCCTAAAGTGTATAAATATGTATTACAATAGAATGTTTTCTTTTTAAAAAGGCACTCTAATATTCTATATTCGTGTAGTGGTAACCCATTTTGCCATTTTGCCAATGAGACTGTAGTTCAAATGATATGTGATTTCATTTACTCCTTCAGGATAAGTGTATAGGTGACAAAAAGAGATAGGCTAACCCATTATGTAACCCAAGGGCTCATCCGGCTTTCTCTTAAATCAAAAAAACAAAAACTTGTAGTCACTATGAAGCAATTGTGAATTCACATTTAGTTATTTTAAGGAAAAAGGTAAGAAGCATATATTTTTTATAAAATTTTATACTGTGCAATGATGTAATAGAGGGGTTGCTGCTTATTGGGGCTGCTGCAACTGTGTGTTATCGCACGTGATCTTAGCAAGACTAAACCCAGATTCGGGAATTGATCGACTGTTGAATTTGTTGGGTGATTCATGGCGGTTTAAATTGAGTAATCTTTTGAATGGTAATGGCCTAATGGGTGTTCCTTGACTTGATTCCAGTTCCCACCACCATGAATTGGGTCTGAAATGTTGGACCCAATTTATAACCATGCATGTCCACTTATATGATACCTGATTGGAATTAGATCTAATATATGGACCTCTGATGGGGGACTACTTTGAATTGGTGGGAGAGAGCAGGTTGAATTCTTGGTGGCTATTGTCTCTTCTCAACTCTATTTGCATCCTGTATTTATTTTAAACTTTTCATGGTTGTATGAAAATATAAATGGTTTTTATGAAAACCAGCTGCGATATTTACTGGAAAATATCATTCTAAATAATTTTGAAACAAAAAGTTTTTTCAAAATTTGTCATTTTAAGTAAACTTTTCACCTTGCCCGAGTATTATATGGCCGGACTTAGGACTGGGCATATTGAGGGCCCTTACAAGGTAGTAATGGGGTCCAAATATTGCAACCCTTTCAAATGATCTCTCCATTCCATTAATTTTAATTTTTTAACGTTTAAGAAAAATATACAAGGTTTTCTTTCATTTGGACTATGGTTCTCATTATTTATATTTATGATTTGACTTCATTACAAAATTCTGCCTGTCGTAGTCCTTTAGTCTTTACTAAACACATAAATTTAGCCAATTACATCGAAAATAATTTAACATCTTTTGCTTTATATCATTTGTTATTAATAATTTGAAATGTGAAAAATAGTTTTCAGTTATCATCTTCAACTATGCTTGATTATCTTAAGTGTAATGTATATGAACATTAGACAGTACAATGGAGGCGTATTTGATAAGGAATGGGGTATTAAGTAGTTGAGGCTTATCATGTCAAGATTTAAGGAAAACACCATTCACTTGGATATCAATTTTTTAGTTTTGAGTTATATGCATAATGCATTCTACTTTTAGCTTGCATCTTTAATTTTTTTTTTAAAATTTTTTTTTCCTATATTTTTGTTTTTTCTCCTTCTCTTTACAGGGATGGTTTGGTAATCAGCCAGGGGAACTAGAGTTTTGTATTTTGCATGTTTTGTTTTGTTCTACTACTGTTCTAATAGATAGGGTTTATAAAATCATAAAGAATGGGATTTTGTTTCTTAGTCTAACCAACTTTTCATGCTTTATGTGAAGTTGTGAGCTGAAGAAGTGAACTGAAGGATGCTGTAAGTAGTTGCACAGAAGCACTTAACATTGATGGGGAGATTCTTGAAGCTTTAGTTCAGTTTTGCTAACAATTTGTCCCCATATTCATCTGAAAGCATTATAAATGTACACGAAAATTTCTGGATATGAATGTATCATATGATAGCTATGATAGCTATGAGAATTAGTTTATCTATGCTACTGATTCATTTTAAATGTTGGAAAGAGTTCTTATACTTTTTAAATGTCCAAACTAAACATAGACTTCTATAATGCATGCTGAACTTAATTCCCAAAATGGAACCTTATATTGTAGACTTTGTTGAAAAAAACTGGGGTTAGAGTTGACAGCGGACTTGAATTTCTACTACTATTGGGGTTGGAATGTATGTAATAACCCAAAGTAGTTGTTCTTTTTACATACAAAATAACCCAAAGTAGTTGTTCTTTTTATGATAGGTAAGTTGCCTAAGGGCGTTGTAGACTTGTAGCTCCTCTTTGCTAAGGGCACAGTGCCTAAAAATGGTTTTGAGAATAGTAGTTGAGATTAGTATGTTAATAGAATTGAATGGATTGAGGTAGATTAAATTATAATACCAGGGCACCATTAATGTGCAATGAATACATTCTAATCACCTGTTTTGACACTTTCAAAGTTTTAATAAAAGTTTTATATATTTTTAAACAGGCCTTGGCCTTATATAGCTTTGTTTAGAGGATGGCTAGATTACCCATGAGACCAGACCAAAAACCGAAACACAGGCGCACTAAAGAGGTAACTTCTGTGTTGCAATCTTCATTTAGTTTTTACTTGTCAAGATGACCATCCACATGTTTACCTTCTAATTGTACTAAAACTTCCTCGGTTTTAACAATAAACAGGTTCTTGGGATAACTGACTTCTCAAATGTAAACTTTACTAATGTTCTTATTATCACTACTATGTATACTGTTAGATAACAATTATAATATACTTCATGTTATGTGGTAGGGTCAAATTCGAGATATGCGCCATCGAGTCCTATTGGAGTTCTTAAGGGGAGCACTCTTGCCCATGTTGTGATATGTGGACATTTTGGTTGGAGGATGGATAGACATGGTAGTATCATTTGGTTAAAAGGCTTCTAAGTCTAGGTTTGCAATATTGTTTTGCAGGGGTAGATGGTTGATGATTCATTAGTTTTTTGGGTGGTAGATGCATGCTCCAAGATCGTCTTATTTTGTATCTTGGTTTTAGTGTTTTGGCTTTCTTTGTTTTCACTTGAAAAGTTATATGTAATGATAACTAGAATGTTTAATGACATATATGTAATGAAATTTTGGATACTTCAATTTATTCAATGAATGGGGCATGGTTAAGTGTTTGAAGTTTGAGATCAAATGAAATGTGATTAAGTGTTTAAAGTTTGAGATCAAATGAATTGTAGTTTTATATTTTTGATAATGGTGTGTTTGGTCATTATTTTATATGAACAGGGAATAGGTACAAGAAACCATAAATGAAACCACAAACCAAAAAAAAAAAAAAAAAAGGGAAAAGACAACGTTTACAAATTGTTGTCATAAAAATCTCGAAAAGCTAAGACAACATTTGAGAAATGTTGTCGTTGTTTCCACAAACGACAACATTTTGTAAATGTTGTTAATGTGCTTAAGTAGTATCTAAGACAACATTTGTAATATGTTGTTAATGTATATGATTTAAGACAACATTTGTAATATGTTGTTAATGTATATGATTTAAGACAACATTTGTGTAATGTTGTTAAAGTCAAAGCTAATTATTTACGACAACATTTGCAAATTGTTGTTAATGAGCAAGATCTAAGACAACATTTTGGAAAATGTTGTTAATGTATGGGATCAAAGACAACGTTTTGGGAAATGTTGTCTATAATGTTATCCCAACGTTTTTTCAATGTGGTAACAGTATAGTGACAACATTTTTTTTCCCCTTTCAACAACATTTAAGAAACGTTGTAAAAATTTCCTATCAACGACAACATGGGCGTTGACAACATTTGTAAAAATGTTGTGGAAAGTCATTAACAACGTTTTAGGAACGTTGTTAAAGACAAATTCTGGTGTAGTGATGTAGGATTTTGAGTCCTTTTTGAGTTTAGTCTTTTGCATTGAGTTTCTATGGCGTTGAATATCATGTGTATGAATTTTGAAGTGATTTGGAGTTCATTTCGATAGTCAATAAGAACTTTTGCGACTCAAAGGGCATAATTGTTTTTTAAGTCGTATATTTTCCATTTGACCTTGAAATGAATCCCGAGTCATTCCTTCGAGTTCATATGGTTATATAGAGTCCATATATAGGTTCAATTTCATGAATTAATGGTTTAAGATCAATTCGGCTCATAATGGTTCGGGTTGGCTAAAAGACCCTTTCTTGGTTTGCTCAAATTGACTCATAAGACCCAACCAATTTTCTCTCATTTAACTTCAATTGGGCTTTATTTATGTCCTAAACATGTTTAGAAATATCAATTTTCGATTGGGAAAGCATTTGGTTCGACCTCGTGTACAAACCCAGCTTAGCGACGGTGAAGCACCATGGTTAACCACCTTCGTAAAACCTAACCATGCACCCATGGTTAAGGATTTTTGTCCTAAAATGCCTAAAAATGTGTTCCCCTTCGAAACACGGTCGTTTTGGCTTTTATTTCGTCAAAATCAGACTTAATTTGAAGATTTTAGGACTTCTACAGCAAGTGGGAGTCAAAAGCGGAGTGAAAATAGGAGGGCCTTGGGTAACCGTCCAGGGCTGGACGGTCAGCCGTCTAGGCCCAGACGGCTAACCGTCCAGGCCTAGATGGTCACCTGAGAGACTTTTTTCTCAACTCAAATTCTGACTCTATCTTCCCTCTTTTGACGGTTTCCTCCGCCAAAACAACTTGTCTGAGCTTAGGAGTGTGTAAGTTTGAGTTGTTTGAGCACCAAGAGAGTCTCTAATAGCCCTAGGATCATTATGTAATGAATTAATCTTAGCCATTGGTTTAGGGGGTCAGTTCTCTATATAAAAGACATAATATTCAGCACATAGGGGGAGGTGAATTACACTTTACACTTAGAGAGAGAGGGAGTTACAAGTTTGTAGAGCTAGAAGGACATCAAGAGGAGGCTCTTCAACCCCAAGCAAGCAAGGAAACAAGAGGTTTGAAGACAAGGAAGAGTCTACAAGAGGTAAGCATGTCCTTTTAATGCTGAACATGAATTTTCTGCTTCTCCTTCTTCTCTTTCTTCTTCTTCTTTTAAGATAGTTATGGTGCATGAAGTTGCTCTTCTTGTGGATTGAATTCAATGCTTGTGTGATGTTATATGAATGGTTTTGAGATGGTTTATGGCTTTATATGCTTGATAATCCCTGGTTTACTAAGGATTTGAAAGTATTACTCTTTCTATCCTCTTAAATCATGCATAGTTCACATGTTTAGGTTGCTGTGATTGTTATCATGAATCGATGCTCCTGTTAGTTAATATATATGATATGAATGATATTCATGATAATTTGAGCATGTCTTAGAGTTGTTTCATAGGTTTTAATGCATAGTTGTGAGATTAGGGTTTCGAGAAATCGTATAGGTCTTATACAGCATGCTTAGCTTAGCTTTTTGAGTTGTTGCTCATCATAGTCATTCTATATATGCTGCATATAGTTGAATCATGCTAGGTTTGCATTCATATAGTATGTTTTATAGGTTTTTTTGGAGATATTATCCTTTTCTAAGGATAATTATCCTTTTCGTTAAGTGAGGTTTTGCATGAGAGTCTTCTGTGATGTGTTTAAGTATGAAATCACTTCTATTGTGTTCTAGGGTATATATTTTACGTAGGATATGTTGATTGCACCTCCCCATAACGACTTTTTTACGTGAAATTATCCTAGGATAGTTTCGCTTAAGAAAGCTCGCCGTAGGGAGGCCTATTTTCATATTTTACATAAAATGACATCTTTTTGGTTAGAATATGCTTTGTTATCATGTTTATTGATGTTATTGGAGTCTCCCATGCTTGTTAGTGTGTCTTTTATAGGTTTTTATGCATGTTAGTTAGGTCATTGCATGTAGGATTGAGTTAGAGTCCTTAGTTATTCATTATTCTTGTTATTTGCATGATAAATGGATAATTTTAGGCTTTGTCATGGTTCTGTCCAGATTAGGACTTTGTTTTCTTTGCATGGTTTTGTGCACTTGTAAGGGTGCAAATAGGTACAATGCTTGTCCTATTGCGAATAGGGTTGCTATAGTCTGAAATGGCTAATGATTGGAGCTTTTGCGCTCAGGTAAGTAGGGTTTGAAGGTGCCCCAATTCACCTTTCTTTTTCTTTCATTTCTCTTCTCCCTCCTAGAGTTACTTCTTAATACAAACATATGGTGTTTATCCAAAGTTTCCTTTAAAAATAAAATTCTGGTTTTCTATCAAAGTTTTCCGCTTGTGGAAGTTTTCAACTTAAGACTAAATCAATGTATTTTCAAATAAGGAAACCTAGGGTTTTTACCATAGGTTTGTATTAGGTTGTAACCCTATTCTTTTCGAACTACGTGGACTTTGATCCATGTATTTCGCTGCATGGTACGTAGGCGCTCTTCGTGAGGCTCAAGTCCGTTCTAGGATCCAAGTATCCTGGGTTTTTTTTTTCTTTTATTTTTTTTTTCTTTCTGTTTTGTTTTATTTGAGTGATTGTGCATGGATGATTAGATGAAATATATGATATGCATGCTGCCCTGTGATGATACATGATGATATTTGAGTGGAAAAGATCTTAAGTTAGCCCAATAAAATTAAGAGACCAACTCGGGCGATGTGGGTGCCTATGGGCTTTTGCCCAGAACCTTCCCACGTCGTAACTTAGCCCCCGAATCCAATTTTCTGGTTTCAAAGACTTTGCTTTTCCTTTAATGGAGTCATGTGGTTTTGAAAATAAAACATTTTTTGTGGTTTTCCTCTTTTCCCTAAAAAATGAGGTGGCGACTTCTTTTTGTTTGTTGTCTTTCACCCATCCCATATATACCAAAATCTTTTCTCTTTCCCGCCAAATCCTTGTGGGCCGTTTTCCGGGGTTCACACTGAGCGTTATAGGTTGTCTTGAGAGCATCAAATTGAGATGGCAAAGATTCAAGTACTTGCCACACAAGAAAACTATCTGCCAACTCAACTTTCATATCCCTCAACTTATTGAAGAAATGAGTAAGCTTCATGATGTGTTCACGAACTCCACTAGCACTATTATAACTAGTGGTAGTAAGTAACTTCATGAGAGTTCCCTTTTCTGCCTTGTCAAATTTGGTAAATTTCTTCCTAACAGCATCCAGAAAGGCTTTAGCATCATCAGTATGGGCTATGCTCTGTCTAATAGACTTGTCAATGGTATACTTCATGAGCATAAGACAAGTCCTATTAGAATGCTCCCAACACTCAAAATAGGACTTAACCTTAGCAGAACTTTCAGTAGTAGGCTTAGCAGGTGCCTCAACCCTCAAAACTAAGTTTAGATTCATAATTGCCAAATTGATAGTGAGAGACTCATACCAATCTTCATAATTGGTCCCTGTTAGTGTCTTAATGGCAAATAATTGGAGAGACAAACCAGGATTGCCAAAAGATGAGGACATCACAATAACATTTATTATGCATGTGAAAACAAAAACATGCACTCATAAATATCCTCACTTATCTAATGACAAGAAATAAGATTTTCATCTTAATCGTATGCTAGAGTCCGCAATACACAATGGACTCCTATGCATGATAAAGCAAAATAATTAAATACAATGACTTAAGATGACCTACCATTGACAGGATATAATTGAATCACCAAGTACAATGTGCTTAATCATTCTCTTTGTCGTCCTAAGCATCCTACCAAGTAATGACTCACCGAGAGGGTGAATCCATTTCCCATATGGATCTTAGTATAATTTTAATTTATGAAATAACAGTCAAGATTTATTTCAAAATTCCCCTAAAAATAAAAAATAAAAAAAATTTATCATGATTAGTCCTACGATAGGTAGGTACATAATCACTCAAAATTATAGTTTTCAGAATAAGACAATATCTCCCACATTAAATCAAAATGAAAATTATTTAAGGTTCAATAGTACCATAAGGGAGAGTATGCAATACATATAACACATCAATTTCTCAATGGCAGGATCATTATCAAATCATAGAGGTATGTTTGATATCCCATATTATTACACATCCTGTGAATATAAAGAGAACATTATGTTGAATAGATTCTAACAGCCACTCCATGAATTTGTCCATGGCATCGAAGAACTCGGGTCCTTCCTTGGATTGCAACTCCAAGACATCTCGTACTAGCATGATGTTACCAACTAGGTTGAATGCCATGAGGAAGAGGAAGTGAGGCAAGTTCATCACGCCAGATTCTCCCCGTGCACAAGGTGCTGCAGCATCCTCCTCAATCCACCGTATCATGTTGTCAACCCACTTGCGCCTTGGGGGAGCCATCTCATTGATCCGCTTATTGACCAGTAGCTCCGTTGAGCAGGCACGCCTGATTATGCGCCAATATGCACCATACCGACCAAAAGCCATTGATCCTTGGTAGTAGTTTAATGTTGTCAATGCATCGGGACACTTGCAGTCAGAGAAAACAAGGTCATGATTCTTAAAGAGTTCAGCAGTGGCCTTGGGGGATTGTATGACCATGGTGTTTATGGATCCTAGCTTCAACCAAAGAACGTACGGGTCCATACTTGGGATAGAGTCTGTATAGTGTCCGGTGGGGCGTAGTTCCAAGATCGAACATGTTGCCAAAAATAGGCCATCTCGGCAAGCCTGGAGGTCGCCGTTTGATACATCCTGTAGACTTTCTCCTACTCTGCAGGAGAAGTAGAGTTGTTGATAAAACAAAAATGGACCAAGCAAGTGAACTCCAGGTGAACTCCATTTTCCTTCAACTCTTCTCAAACTTCATTAAGCTCGACCCTTTATAGGGAGTAACTACTAATATCATATCACCTTTAGTCATAAATTAAATTTTTTTAAAAAAAAGAAGATGAGAAATTGATTATCAATGGTCGAGATTGCGTGAAAAGATTTATATACTATTTTAATTTATAATGTAGCCAGCTGGATGCCATCCACGCAGTATCTGACTGTGATGATGCAAATAGGGACCATGGCTAACCACCCCAGAATTGAAGGGTGAGAAGGTTATGTTAGATGCAATTTCATTTTCTTGCTATTTTCTGTCGGTTTTTCAGTCCTACCAATATGGCATTCCAATATTGACACATGTATAGCTACTTTAGTTTAATAAAATTTTAATTTGATCTTTCAAAATGAACAAACATTTTAGAAGAGTAAAAGTAGAAAAAATGACCTATGAGACAAAAGAAGTACGGAGTACTAATTTTTTTAAGAACAAATGTTCATAGAAGTGGAAAAGAAAATATTCCAGAAGTCGGAAGTGAGCCCACAACACCATAAAAGTTAATCCGAGGCTGGCCTTCTGGCTCTTTGAAAGTTTGATATGCATGGTTCCGTATTTTCTTCTGACCATTGTGGGACAGAGGAAGTTAATACTACATTTATATCCTTTTTTTCTTCGTTTTTTTTTTTTCTTCGTAAAGTTTCCAATGCAAAGTTGTTTTTATCGAGCTTGGTCGGCCGGTTCCTCTCAAATGTAGCAGTTTATTGTGTTTTTGATTGATTCGAAACATGAATTTAAGTGGGGAAAAAAACTTTTTATCTCCCTAATCCAAAAGAAAATATTAAGAAAAAAAAAATCCATCTTTGACCTTTCACTCAGTAAATGCATCACTCCTCCATCACTATTTTTAGGATAGGGCTGGCAAATCCAAGAGTTTGACAGAGTGAGTGGGTAGATTGAAGTTTTGATTTGGATAAATTAGCCTAATTATAACCGAAGACCATGACTCGGACAATTAATTCAATCACCAACTAATTTTGCATGCATAATACTTCTAAGGAAAGTTTTCTCCAAAACTTACAAATTAAAATAATAATAATAATTTATTTATTTATTATAAATCTTTTAAAATATTTTAAATCTTTCAAGGACAACTTTGTGACTTACTAATATTATTAATGACAATACTAGCATCCCTTTCTAAATAAATTCTTTTAATTCCTTTCCTTTGTGCAAGAAGACGACTATTCTGAAGTGCAGTCGCTTTCATTTTAAGCACTGTGGTATCATATCACCTTTATAAGTACTAATACATATCACCTTCAGTCATAAATAAAATTTTTTTTTTTTAAAAGGAAGACGAGAAATTGATTATCAACAGTTAACATTGCGTGACAAGAAAATATGTTCCTTTCATTATGAAATACGTTTGATTCCAATCTCCAATGAATGACCATTAGACCTTTGGCACTACCTAATGCGCACATATTGTAGCATGTGACACTTGTCAGTCTTTTGGGGTCTTTTTCTTTAGCGTCATGCTATATTTAGATGCTTTCCTTGGTTTTAGTTTGGTGCTGTATTTGGAGAGTGGTTATTGTTTGTGTTTGTAATAATTTATGTTTTGATTAATAAAAATGGTTTTAGTTGCTAATTCCTCCCCCAAAAATCTTTAAAAAAAAAAAGAAAAAAAAAGAGAAGCCACAACAGTTCTACTAGTCTACTGAATAGAAGAGAGATTTTGAAACACATTAGAGAAAACGGTTTGTTTACATGAAATTGAATTAATAGAAGTGAATCAAATAAAAAATTTAAACAAGAAATTAAATTAATGGAATATCTGAGCAATGACTGTTCGAATCTCTTGAAAATTAACTTCAAAGATGGAAGATCATCTTCCCATGGGAGCGGCTCCTCTCCATTAGAGGAAAACTACTGGACATCTAATAGCATCATGATTCTCGCAACACGTCAATAAAAATAAAAATAAACGGCCAAGATATCATGACTAAAACGTAGCCCTTTTATGTCGTTTGGTCTCTTGTAACGGTATCTCACGGAGTTTAAATAATAATAATAATAATAATAAAAGGAACTCCTCTGATTTCGTCCACCCACGAATGCGCTCTTTGCCCCTCTCTCTCTCTCTCTCTCTCTCAGATCTAAACCTCTCATCTCTTTCTCGACCAAACACCGCGCGATGCACAGCTCCTCTAAGTAGCTCCAACTTTCTTCTCTCTCAACGAGTAAACAATATCTCAAGTGTGTTGCATCTGGAATGGAAGGACAAGATTTGAGGGCTAAAACAAAAAATCTTGAATTAATTTCAAGCGTATGGCATCTGGCAAAACCCAGAAGAAGACTAGTTTGTTTAACACACACATGTTCACTGCTCAGCCTCTGTTTTTCCCTTTTTACTCAAATTCTTTTTTTCTCATTGATGGGCTTCTTTGCGGCTTCTCCTTGAAGGGCTTGTGAGACGCTAATTTGCAATTATTATTTGAATCCTTCCCCAGCATAAAAATCCCAACTTGCATGTTCACAAAAGCCGAAGCACTAAAAAAAAAAAAAAAAAAAAAATCTTAGTTTCAAATCATAATCAATGAAATAACGTAAATAATACTCATAATTAATACACCGACTTTTCAAGTAGTTGATATTAAAATTATTATTTTTAAAAAAAAAAAAGTTATGCGAACGTCTGGATTAGAAACCCTAGATGTAATCACGAGGTTTGTCAAACTTATTACAGAAAAGAGCGAGAGAGTTTGAGAGAGAGAGAATCGAAGATGATGAAGACTTAGAAATATTTTTTTAAATTCTTTTGCAAACCTAAAGAACATATGTTTTTCCTTTTTTTTTTTTTTTTTTTTTTTTTTCAGTTTTAACCTCCATTAGACACCGTTTCCAGACCCAAACGACAAAAGGAGGCTGCATTTCGATCAATATATTACTGACCAGAAATCTTGGCCGTTTATTTTGCTTTTTGTTGACGTTTCGAGTGGATCATGACACTACTAGATACCAGTAGTTTTCCTCTATTGGAGAGGATCCGTTCCCCTTCCGATGTGACATTAGTACGAATCTGACAGCAATAATGCAAATACGAAGCATAGCTGGTAAAGACTGAATGGTACGTATAGCAGACAATAGTTACAATACATTATGGATCCCGAGCAAGGACCGAAGGTCATTTTTGCAATGATATTTTGATGTTTCTGCAAGCTTAGAGTAGAGCCTTTGAGCATTTCTAAGGGAATAGGCAAATTTGATGTAACAAATCTAAGTTTGCTATCTTAAATAGTAATTTGCTACCTCCTCTAAAGGTGAGAGTTCCAAAGGAGTTGGCAAATCTTAATATTTTATTATTATTTTATATATTTTAATGTTTTAATACTTTAAACATATTTGAACATTATTTTATATATTTTAAGACCGTTGGAACAAAAAACAAGCATGATTATTGTTAAAATAACATATTTTAATAAAAAAATTATTTAATATTTTTAAATAACATGATTATTGTAAAAAATACCGTGATTAAATATATGTAATTTTTAAAATGTTATTTGAACTCAAATTTTTAACGTACATTTAATTTTAATAAAATATAAAGTAGAAAATAATTTGAATAACTATTATTTTAACCTATGATTATTTTTGAAAAATATAAAAATGGTAACAGTTGGCCATTTGAATTCAAACCGCCAATAAATTTTTTAATTTAAATTTGAATTCAAATTTATTACCCTTTTTTTGTCTTTTACCTATTACAACTGTTTTTTTTTTTTTTTTTTTTTGAAACGAATATAACCGTTAAAGTTCAAATTCAGAATATTCTTCTCTTTTCTTTATAAATAGAACCACTTCACCCCTCATTTTCATACATTTCTAAATTTCCACCAACTTCTCTATATCGTCTCCTATCACATCCTATATACTCTTCTCTTCTCTCTCTCTCTTTTTTTCCCCCCCACATTTCTCTTTTTCCATGGAAAACGATATTTATATGGATTTTCTTCTTGATAGCTTCGACTCCAACTCAAACTCATCCGATGATGAGTTGGAAATAATGGTAGTAGTTGCTCCGCAACATGAGCTATTGAATGCGGATAGAAAAAGTAGACGTCATCGTGGTTCCATTCAAGGCCACACGACTAGCACAAAGATTGAATTAAAGGGCACAATAGACTATACAAGGACTATTTTGTAGAAAACCATATTTATAGTCCTATTGATTTTTGGAGGAGGTTTCAAATGAGGCGATCTCTCTTTCTCTGAATTGTCAACTCAGTGGAAGCTCACGATCAATACTTTGTTCAAAAAAGAGATGCAGCTGGAGTCTTAGGTTTGTCATCTTTGCAAAAGGTCACAATTGCAATGAGAATGCTAGCTTATGGACTAGTGGCAGATATTGTAGACAATCATGTGAGCAGCGATGAGAGCATAGCAATTGAAAGTCTAAAAAGATTTGTTAAAGCAATTATTGGAGTTTTTGGTGATGAGTACTTGAGATCACCAAATAATGCCGATGTAACTAGATTGCTAGCCGAAAGAGAAAGCTATGGATTTCTTGGGATGCTGGGGAGCATTGATTGTATGCATTGGAAGTGGAAGAACTGCCCAGTCGCATGGAAAGGTATGTATGTTTGTGGAGACATGCATCCACGATCCATTAATTATTCTTGAAGCAGTGGCTTCGTATGATCTTTGGATATAGCATGCTTTTTTTGGTTTACTAGGATCTCATAATGACATCAATGTGTTAGAATGATCTCATTTGTTTGCTAATCTCGTTGAAAGCTGTGCTCCTGCTACCAATTACTCAATTAATGGCCACAACTATACGACGGGATGCTATCTTGCAAATGGAATATATCCCCCATGGTCAATATTCATAAAAACAATTCCACATCCACAAGAGAATAAGCATAAAAATTTTGCTATAGCTCAAGAATCGATATGGAAAGATGTTGAACGAGCATTTGGAGGGCTTCAATCACGTTTTGCGATTGTTCGTGGACCTTCATGTTTTTGAGATCTTGCAATACTCAAAGATATTATGATAGCATGCATTATAATGCATAACATGATTGTTGAAGATGAATGTGGAGTTCACATGCCTAACAACAATTACGAGGTATTTGAAGAAAATGCTGATTTGCCATATGAGCCTATAGTAGAGTTTGTACAATTCCTTCAAAATCACTAACGCATTAGGAATAGAGAAGCACATTCTCAACTACAAGCAGATCTTATTGAACATTTGTGGCAATATTAGGGAACTTGTTGGAACATGTAACTTGTTGTCAATGTCTTGTTTAGTCTACTGATTGTATTTTGTTATTGTTTTTTTTTATTATTTGCTTTAACTTTTTGTATTATTATTTGTTTATGAATGAATTTATGGTTTTTATTATAACAAAACTACAAGA
This sequence comes from Liquidambar formosana, assembly GCA_039720395.1. Classification (NCBI taxonomy): domain Eukaryota; kingdom Viridiplantae; phylum Streptophyta; class Magnoliopsida; order Saxifragales; family Altingiaceae; genus Liquidambar; species Liquidambar formosana. The sequence continues at coordinate 99,116 of JBBPBK010000065.1, read as the reverse complement.
GACTCAAAAATAATAATGCAATTCATTAATACAATTCATTAATAAAATAGTAGCTAAATAGTAGCAATTCATTAATACAAAATAGGCTTAACAAAACAAGTAGTAGTAAAAAAAAAAATTACAAAAAAAAATTATAAAAAATACAGTAATAATAATATTGATAATGCAAGTCTTCATTCATCATTGGCTGGTGTTCCAAGAATTTTTCTTTGAAGGCGTTGATAAAATTGTTGGAGATGAGAAGGCATTATATTCTTATCAATCAACATTATTCTCTCATCTTCTCTGATTCGTTTAACTCAGTTCCTATCTCTATTCGCTTGAGCCCTTTCTCTATTTTCTTGAGCCTTTTCTCTTTCAATTTCTCTATCTGCTTGAGCCTTTTCTCTTTCCATTTTCAAGATTCTTTTCAATTAGCTCAATTTTTTTTGCATTAGAATGCTTTCTCTCTTCATTGGACTGCTATCTCTCCTCGATAGATTTATTTTGCCCTTCCTTCAATTCTTCAAGTATATTCATAATAGGTAAGTCTGAAATGTTGGTGTTTGTCATTTTTGCCTTTCGTTTTTTAGCCTTCCTTCCTAGTGGTCTTGCCAAACTTGGGGCGTCGTCGTCTTTCTCAAGATTTATGGGAGTCCCTGACATAGACAGAGATGAGATGACAGGAGAGGAATTTGAGGCTTTCATTTTTTCCTCAATTTCTTTAATCCTTATTTGCTCTTGGGCCCATTTCGAGTGGTTCCTCAATAAGTTCCAACAATGTATAGAGGCAAATTTCTTCCCATTGTTGTTGTTGGAATATAATTGTTTTGTTGCTCAATCTATAAAAATAAAAAGCTTAATTAAATACATTTGAAAAATAATAATCAATTAAAAAAAATTATATATTATATATTTAAAATAGTACCTTATTTTGCTTGTTACCACTACTAAGGGGTCTATTTTCAATTTGTGAATAAGCCCTACAAAAATGATTTGTTGCAACGCGGATTTTCCCCCAACGATGTTCAATTGACTTATTATTTCTATCAGATTCAAAATCTTTGTACGTGTGGAAATTATTCCACACTCTCAGCCACAGACTTCTACCACTTTGCTCGTTTCCCACCACGAGGTCTGTAGAGATATGGAGCCACGCCATCACAAGCATGCGATCCTCTTGTATGGTGAAGCTTCGTGAACGAGTATTAGAGCTAGTGCCTTGTTGATTGGCATCTTGAGGGGATTGAGCATCAAATTGTGATGATTGATCGATATATTGAGAGAATACGGGTGGGTGATTTTCATGTTGGGTAGGATATTGAGATGAGTGAGTAGGGAATTGGGATGAGAATTGAAAATTGGAAGATTACGTATTAAATTGGGGGACATCAAAATCATCTCCATTGGGGTTTTGAGAATTCATGTTGAGAGTTGAAAAAAAAAAATGTAGAACAATCTTAAAACGTTTACAAGAATTGAGAAAATTGGAAGAATAAATTTGTAGAAGAATTGAGTTGGGGATGGTTTGATTGAAGGAATTGGTATGGTATTTATAGGAAAATTGAATATAATAAATATGAAAAAAAATATAAAAATTCAAATGGTAAAATTTTTTACCGTTTATTTTGATGAAACAGAACAGTAAAAAAAAAAAAAAGAATGGGAAATCAGAACAGTTCCATTTAGAATGGTCAAAAAAATAAAAATTTAATGAAACCAAATGCACGGCCTTGATGTGTTTAGAGCATCTCCCTAGAAGATCCAACCATACACGTTGCCCTTAAGGACTTTAACCCACCAAACATCTACTCCATCCTTTTCTTCACGTCCAAACTCCAAACCCTCCAACTCCCATGCCCACCCCCACAAAACCTCAAAACGTCAACACCATGAAATCCAGCGTCACAAACCTCAAGGTATGTTTTTTTTTTTTTTTTTTTTTTTTTTTCCGTTCATCTTCATTCACGGCTTCATCACACCCTCCCATTCTGATTTGCTCTCAACCTCCTCCTATTTTGAAAATGATTTTTGATTTGGGTTGTAGTAAAAAAAAAAAAAAAAAAGATTTGGGGTTTTTAATTTAATTTTATTTATTTTTTACTTGACAGTGGAGCGATGGTGACGGTTTCCTCTAGCTTTCTTCGGCGATAGTGATGGCGAGAGTTCCTCCGGCATTGGCAGTTTGGGTTACCACCATTTCTTGTTGATGATTGTTGAGGCTGTTGCAATCTGTTGTGGGATTTCCAGGTAAGCTCCTTTAATTTTTTATTCAATTATATGATTTGCCACCTTCTCTCTTCTCTTCCAAGTTTGAAGATAGAGAAAGTGGTAGCAAAAAAATTTATGTACTTTTGCTACCTCTTGCTTATTACGTTGGAGTTGATTTTTGGAGGGGTAGGTAGCTGTTAGAGATGCTCTTAGTACCTCACATCCTAGCTAGCTCCAGACAAACCACCACAGAATTGAAGGGTGAGAAGGTTATGTTAGATGCAATGTCATTTTCTTGCTGTTTTCAATTGGTTTTTGATAGGCTTGGCAATTTGGGCCGGTTGGGTTGTTAATGGGTTATATAATTTGTTCTATTAATGGGGTTGGGTTATGCCCAACCCAATTACTGTGTATACCCAAAACAAATTCTGACCTGACCCAGTTTCTGACCCGACCCATTTTGTGCCCTAGTTTGTTTGTTTGTTTGTTTGTTTTTCCCCTCTCTCTCTCTCTCTCTCTCAACATACTCATATTGTGGACTTGTGGTAGATGAAAATTAAATTTTAAAAAAATAAATAAATAAAAGAATTGCATTACTTCGTTGTCTTTCATAATCTTGTACAAATTGATCTTCATAATCGGATCCATAAAAATAAAATTAAAAAATATATTTAAAAAAAAAGGCTGCCATCATCACAATTCATGGTGAAAATTTGAAGGAGTGTGTTACTTCATTGAATTCTTATAAATATTTAAGACTATTAGTTGAAGTAATGGGCCCCCCTTCAATGGATCCCATTCTGGATCATAGATCTAACACGGAAGAAATTTAATACACAGTCCCCTTGGTTTTCTTGGCAACCAAAAAAAAAAAAAAGAAAAAAAAAAGAACGTTCCTCTTTCTTTTCCTTGGTTTTTTGGGCAACCAAATAGAGGGTTAAGGGTCAAGACTTTTCTAAATTTATTTATTTTTGGAAATTGCTGAAGAAGCTCCGTCTATGGAAACAAAAATACATAAATGGAACAAAAATTTGTGTTTGGTTGCTAGGAAAAGAAAAGAAAAGAAAATCTAAGAACAAAATTTTGTGTTTGTGTTTGGTTGCAGGCACTGGCATCACACAATACTTAGATTCTTTGAACTTGTGATGCCGTTTGCTGGTGAAAACCATTGCTTATTTTATTCGTAATTTAGAGTGTATCAAAGCAAGAGGGCACAAGGCCCAAGTTCATCAGTCCATATATTTTGAAGAGTAGTAAACCAATGCGTCTCGCGGTTTAACCCATAACCAACCTATTTAAAGTTGGGTTTTAATGGGTAAACCCATTACCAACCCATTTAAAATTTCACTTCATCCAAACCCATTTATTGCGGGTGGGTTTGGGCAGGTTCACGGGCTTGGGTCAGGATTGTCGGGCCTAGTTTTTGAGTCCTACTAAAATGGCATTATAATATTGACTTACCTAATTAGGCCATGTTTATTTGGTTGGAATGGAATGGAATGGATGGAATGAATAGATGGAATGAAATCTCATTCCAATTCATTCCAAACCATGTGTTTGGACGAGGTAATTAAATGAGAATGAAATCAAATTCTCGTAGTAAATTATAATGATATTCATTTCACCATGTTTATTTCAATTTTATTCCATTCCAGACTATTTTGAGTATGGAATTAGATTACATTCCCACTCATTCCATTCTAACCAAACAAACATGGCCTTAGTTTAATTAAATTTACTCAAGGGAGTTAGTCCAGTTGGTAAGAGAAGAGCCTTTCTATTCTATCAATCTAAGTTGGATTCCTCTAGGGAGCACTCCAGGAATTAATTCCTGAATGCACCAAGTTAATGTGGGGAAGTGCGCCCTTAAGATCATCCGGGGAGGGATTTAGTCGAGGTGCCCACAAACTGGCCTGGACACCCTGACCGTCAAACGCAAAACAAAAAAAAAAAAAAGATTTAATAAAATTTTGATTTGATCTTTTTTAAATAGACAACCATTTTAGAACAGTGAAAATAGCAAAAATGACCTATGAGACAAAAGAAGTACTAATTTTTTGAAGAAAAAATGTTCATAGAAGTAGAAAAGAAAAAATATTCCAGAAGTCAAAAGTGAGCCCACAACGCCAAAAATATCAAGGATTGAAGGTGAAACCAAAATTAAAAATTAATCCCAGGCTGGCCTTCTAGCTCTTTGAAAGTTAACGTTTGATACGCATGGTTTTGTATTTTCGATCTTTTTGATCAATGTGGGACAAAGGAAGTATTTATTTCCTTTTTCTTTTTTCTTTCTTTGTAAAGTTTCCAATGCAAAGTCATTTTTATTGAGCTTGGTTGGTCGGCACCTCTCAAATGTAGCAGTTTATTGTGTTTTTTATTGATTCGAAACATGACTTTGAGGGAGGAAAAAAACTTTTTATCTCCCTAATCCAAAAGAAAATATTAAATAAATAAATAAAAAAGATTAAGAAAAATCCATCTTTGACCTTTCACTCAATACATCACCCTCCATCACTATTTAACGATAGGGCTAGCAAATCCAAGAGTTTGACAGAGTGAGTTGGATAGATTGAAGTTTTAATTTGGTTAAAATAGCCTAATTATGACCGAAGACCATAACTCGGACAATTAATTCAATCACCAACTAATTTTGCATGCATAATACTTCTCAGGAAAGTTTTCTCCAAAACTTACAAATTAAAATAATAATTTTTTTTTTAAAAAGAATGATTTTCTTAAATTTTCATTTTTTTTTAATCATATACAGAGTACCATATTTTCTTCCAAAAATTTACACCATTCTTAATAGTTTGTATGGGACTTGTCACTTGTGTCTAACCAAATCCATTACGAGTGTTATCGTGTATAGTTTCCATACCATATAGAGTAGTATTATGCCCCGTATTATACCAAGGAATATTCCTAGCATATTCATGGGATATGCTAGTATTATTCCCCTAGTGTATACCTATATATAGGCCAGCCATTCTTGTACATGTATTATACGCATTGAAATATAAGGGTTTTATCCCTCATTACATTCTCTCTCTCTTTCTGTCATAATATGGTGTTAGAGCTAGTGTCAGCTATCCACAGCTACTGAATAATATTATACCTATATTATACCTAAGAATATTCCTAGCATATTCATGAATATGCCAGCATTATTCCCCTAATGTATACCTATATATATAGGCCATTCTTGTACATGTATTATTTATACACATTGAAATATAAGGGTTTTATCTCTTATTACATTCTCTCTCTTTCTGTCGTATGTAATAACGAGATTGTACGTTCCTTCTAGACACAATATACTCATCAAATATCAAGTCAGATAGAATACTAAAATCTACTTCAACAATAAATATGAAATTTCTTTAATGTGGATGAAAATTGCGAGTGAGTTGAGGGTTCAAAAAACTATTAGTTTCTCGATGAAGCTAAGTCAACTTCTTAGTTCTTCCCCGTTGGCTGGCAAAAGACAATGGATTCCTTCCACGACATGTTATGGAGTCATTTTCCTTCCACCACAAACAAGGATGCTAGTTTTTTTCATTGGTGGACTCAATGGATTCCTTTTCATTGTAGAATTTAATTAGCCACTAATAACATAAGTGAGATGCTCCAAAATGTTTCTCATCTTAATCTTTGACATTAAAATATTTAATTTTTGTCTTTAATTACCTTGTGTGATTTCTATAAATAAACTCAATTTAGGGTTGTTATAATTTATAAAGGATAATACTTGGCTTCTCATGATGGTGAACGCTGCTTGCCTGCTTGGGCTACTGGGTTGTGCAATTTCCTGTTCTTCTGGATTAATTTTTACAGAGAAGGTATTCTCCCAATAGTAAAGGTACTCTTTTGAAAATTTGAACAATTTTTTCTCCTTGTTTCTCTCTATTCCCCCCTCCCTCTTCCCCCTTTTGCGCCAATCATCCATTCAAATTTAGTGCAAATGTGGGTGTACGTATAGGCTGATCACTTCCAATCTCAGCAATGTTGGAGCCAAGTTTTTAGGCTACTTATATAATTTTCAATTTATTCTGAAGAAGGAAAAAATAAGATCTTTTTTTTTTCTTCCACTCTTTCTTTCTTCAGTCTTATGAAGAAGTAATCAAGATCTTAGATGTTAATGGCAATTATCTTGCAAAATATGAGGTGAAATAAATTGCCAGATGAATGAGGAGAAAGCACAAAGCACGATTGCAGTACTTTGCAAGAATAGAAGGGATATATAGGACTGTTGTTACTAGGATGAATCTTATGACTCTGCTATGAAACTCTGGTAGATATATAGTAGTCAAAAGCCCCTGAAAGTTAGCATACTGTGAAAGTATGATAGAACCATCCTCAATAAGGACGTTGTGGCTCAACTGCTTTATGAGGAAGTCAACTTGCATATATGGAGGCTTACATAAAGGGGAAATTGATAGAGGAATTGCTGGAGAAATATGTGCAACCGTTATTTTAATTGTCTTTTGTCCTTTTCATTGTTACCTTATTTAGATTAATTGCATTTGATAGCTATAATATCTCCTAGAATCATGGGATTTGAATCCTTGATTACCTAAGAGACACTTTAAATAAGTGTCCATAAAGAGGAGGAAAAGGCACCAGAAAATTATTATTGAATCCATTCAATGGAATTCTTCCACTAGTTGTGGATTTTTTCTTATTGTTTATGAGTGAGTTCTTATCAATTGGTATCAAAGCAGTCCAGTCTAACAGTACATGGTCTTGACTCGTTCACAGAGGAACACGATGGAGAATGAATTCAAAAAATTTGGCGAGAAATCGAAGCAACAATCAAAGGCATTGGCAGATATGGTGCAAAAAATGTCTACGGACATGAATCAAAAAATTGCAGCACTCAATACAAAATATGATCGTTTGTTTGATAGCATCTCGCATGTTAGAATTGAAGCATTTGAGAGTCGCTCCGTTGGATCGAGCTCATTCCATGATAACAATTCAATTCCTAGACGTGGAAAGTCTTATCAAGGCATTAGCTCTCGCGCCATCCGACTGGAATTCCCACGATTTGAAGATGGTGACCCATCCGGGTGGCTATACCGTGCCGAACAATTTTTTGAATACCATCAAACCCCTGATAATAAGTCAAGATTGCATCTTTCTACTTGGAAGGTGAAGCTCTACAATGGTACAAATGGATGAAAACAGTTGTGGAATTTCCTAATTGGAGCAAGTTTACTGAGGCAATAAATGCTCGGTCTGGACTGACGAAGTATGAGGACTATGCCGAATCATTAGCCAAGCTCAAGCAAACAAGAAGCCTACGAAACTATCAAAAGGAATTTGAGAAACTCGCAAATCATGTTACCGGGCTCCCCGAGTCATTCCTAGTGAGTTGTTTTATTGGTGGCTTAAAAGATGAAATAAGGGTAGAGGTTAAGATGTTTAAACTAACATCTTTAATGGCAGCCATTGGTTTAGCAAGATTACAGGAGGAACGAACAAGCATCAGAAAGCAGCCCTCTAAAAGCATGTTTGCCAAGCCGGCTAGTGCAACCATTCCCCCAGTTGCGACTCCACATCCTATTAAACAGATCTCACCGGAAGAAGCAAAGGAAAGACGCCGGAAGAAGCTTTGTTATAGTTGTGACGAGAAGTGGGTACTAGGCCATAGATGTAAAACTCAAACTCTATTTCTAATAGAGGGCGATAGTTCTGATGATGATGAAGGAACCAATCCTAAAACTCATGTTAGTGTGGAGGATAAGGAGGACACCGAGCAGCTTGAAATTTCTGTCCATGCACTTGCCAGTTCAGCCACGCCCCAAACCATGCGAGTTCAAGTATTTGTGAAAAAAAGCCCCATTACAATATTAATTGATTCGGGCAACACCCATAATTTTGTAGACCCTGCTGTCACACGTAGGCTTCATTGTTGGACTACTCCAGATGATCAACTTGAGGTTATGGTTGCGAATGGGGGAAAGCTCGCTTGCGTCGGTAAATGTCCTGACTTAACAATTAAACTCCAAGATTATCAATTCAAAGCCGACCTACACATGTTACCATTAGGTGGATGCGACATGGTGTTAGGTGCGCAGTGGCTACGCACATTGGGGCCTATCCTCTGGGATTTTTCCAACCTCAAAATGGAGTTCACTAAGGATGGACAGAAATATAGGCTTATGGGGAACCAACCAGACTCTATTAAAGTGGTAAGCAGCCATGCCATGGAGTGAATTATGCATCAGGACTCTTCTAGTATGTTATTCTATGTATGTCAATTACATGCTATATCAGAAACTAATGACATGAATCAAGAGATTAAAGACATTATTGATCAATATGAAGACGTTTTTGAGGAACCGAAGCAACTTCCTCCCAAATGAATTCATGATCACCACATCAATCTCATTCCAGGAAGTACTCCTACTAATGTACGACCTTATCGATATGTGCATTTTCAAAAAAAATGAGATCGAGAAGTTGGTTCAAGAAATGCTCAATTCCAGCACAATCCGACCCAGTACAAGTCCATACTCTTCACCGGTATTGCTTGTAAAGAAAAAAGATGGCTCATGGCGCATGTGTATTGATTACCGAGCTTTGAATAAGATTACAGTGAAGGATAAATTTCCTATCCCTGTAATTGATGAGCTTTTGGATGAGCTGCATGGAGCACGATTCTTTTCAAAACTAGATCTTCGCTCGGGTTATCATCAAATTCGCGTGCATATTGCTGACATTGAGAAAACAGCTTTTCGTACCCATGACGGCCATTATGAATTTCTTGTTATGCCGTTCGGACTCACTAATGCCCCATCCACATTCCAGTCTCTAATGAATGATATTTTTCGCCCGTATCTTCGAAGGTTTATCTTGGTGTTTTTTGATGATATATTGATTTACAGTTAAACATGGGAGCAACATCTACGGCATTTGGCCACCACTTTGAAGCAATTGCAAAACCATCAATTATTTGTTAAGATGTCCAAATGTTCTTTTGACATGGAATCGGTAGAGTACCTTGGCCACTTGATCTCTTTCCATGGGGTGGCGGCTGACCCAAAAAAAATTAAGAACATGGTTGATTGGCCAATTCCCAAGAATATAAAAGGCTTGCATGGGTTTCTTGGTCTTACTGGGTATTATCAAAAATTCGTGCGGGACTATAGGCGAATTAGTTCTCCCTTGACAGCTCTCCTTAAGAAAGATTCCTTCAAATGGTCTGATGAAGCTACCTCAGCTTTTAACGCCCTCAAGACTGCTATGACCACCACCCCTATGCTTGCCTTACCAGATTTTTCCATGCCATTCATTATTGAAAGTGATGCGAGTGGGACAGGAATTGGTGCCGTCTTAATGCAAAATGGGTGACCTATTGCTTATACAAGCAAGGCATTGACAGGAAAAAACCTGGGTCTCTCCACTTATGAGAAGGAAATGACAGCTATTGTACATGCTGTTGGTAAATGGTGCACATACTTGGTGGGCAATCGGTTCATTATCAAGACAGACCACCAAAGTTTGAAATATTTTTTGGAAGCCCGAGCCACCACACCTGCCCAACAAAAATGGCTCACAAAATTGCTAGGTTTTGATTATGAGATTACCTACAAGAGTGGGGTGGAAAATAAGGTTGCAGATGCATTATCTCGAAGGTATGAAGATTCTCTTGCTGCTGCAATTACTTATGTGGAAAATGAGTGGATGGCAGAACTCAAATCTGATTTGAACAATGATTCTTGGGTGCAAGAGCACATCAAAAAAATTGAGAGCTCAAATTTTTTGGCAAAGCATTTTTCAGTGGAGGATGGCATGTTAAGATACCATGGAAAAATTGTTATTGGCCTACAATCTAGATAGTGAGGAATTATCTTAGAAGAGCTCCATTTCAGTGCTATAGCAGGTCATTCGGGGTATCTGAAGACTTTCTAGCACATCTGTCGCACATTTTATTAGCAAGGAATGCGACACGACATCAAACAATACATTGGAGAATGTGAGGTATGTCAAAGAAATAAATATGATACGATGGCACCTTCTGGGTTCCTCCAACCCCTTCCAATCCTAGAAATTATATGGAGTGAATTAACCATGGATTTCATTGATGCATTGCCAAATTCTTTTGGGAAAACAGTAATTTTGGTGGTCGTCGATAGACTATCAAAATATGACCACTTTGCTACTTTAAGCCACCCATATACGGCTTCCACAGCTGCCCAATGTTTCCTTGAGACTGTAGTGAAGCTACATGGCATACCCAAGTCAATTGTTACAGATAGAGATCGCGTGTTTATCAACAAATTTTGGCAAGAATTATTCTGGCTCCAAGGAACAAAATTAAATATGAGCACTGGATACCATCCTCAAACGGATGGCCAAACCGAAATCGTGAACCGATGTTTGGAAACATGTCTTCGGTGCTTCATTGGTAGCCGTCCAAAGAATTGGGTCAAGTGGTTACCATGGGCTGAATATTGGTACAATACTTCATACCATACATCCACTAAAATGACCCAATTTGAGGTTGTTTATGGGCACCCTCCACCTTCCCTACCAGGCTGTGAAGTGGGTACCACCAAAGTGGCAGAGGTTGATACAACATTGACAGGGAGAGATGAGCTTCTTCGATTACTCAAATATAATTTGTCCATGGCCCAAAATCGTATGAAGAAGCATGCCGACCTTCACCAGATGGAAAGAGAGTTTAATGTTAATGACATGGTGTACTTGCATTTGCAACCTTACCGTCTATCACACCTCATTTTTGCACCACCTTACTAGGGCTCATCATTTCATGCATGTTTTTGTTTTGTTTTTGAGTCTAGTCACTTGCATTAGTTTTCTAGAGTCACAAGGACAATGGATATGAATTTTGGTTCAAATTGGAGTTGATCTTGAGGGATAATAAGAGCTTTTGTGACTTGAGGGGCATAATCGTCTTTTAAGTCCCAAACTTTTCATTTGACCTTGGAATGATCTCCAAATTGTCAATTGGAGTTCATATGGATGCATAAGAGGTATTTTTAGTGTCAATTTGGTAAGTCAATGGCTCGGGATTAAAATGGCTCGATGTAGTTCAAGTTGGTTAATTGACCCTTCCTTGGGTTAGCTCTAATTGACTCACAATTACCAACCAAATCTTTTCAAATTGACTTTCATTAGTCATCATTTTACCCTCAAAAGTGTTTCATGAAGTTCAATTTTGATATGGCCTGATGATGAGTTTAGTGTGGTTATTTACGGATTATCCTTGAAGAATTAGTGCGAATCACAGCATGAGATTTTTGGTTAAAATGAAAAGAAAATTATTTTATTAAATTAGCCATTTTTATCATGACACTAACACGTGTACGTATGTGATGAGTGTGTGTACGCACATACGATACATGTGCATGCGTGTTAGCGGTCAGTCTCCCAATTTTTATAAAAGACAATTTCCTTTTCCTATTCAGATTAGAAGTCTTTTATCATTATAAAATACCTTTTGATTATTCTCCAAAGAAACCTAGTCCAGGAAGGAAAGGGAAACTCCAGATTTCAGCTATAAATACTCTCTTAATGTCTTTAAACAAGAAAAAAGAGAAGAGGGTTTGGAGGGAGTGAAATTCGTCATAATTCAGCAACAGATTTTCTGAAAACCAGCAGTCTTTTAATTATAACTTTTTCATCCGAAGTCAGAATTTGATGAAATTGGTCTTGTTAGAAAGATAATTCAATTCTCTACAACTTTGTATTTCACAAGCTTTGTCCAAATCCAACGTTTTCATACCCAAAAACGCGATTGAAGTTGCTGCTGCTGCAAAGTGACGAGAATCACTTTTTCTTTTCTCTTGTTCTCTTTTTGTTTTCTATTTCTTTTCAAAGTTGAGTGAGTTTTGATCTTTTTGCTGTGATACCACTTTGACAAAGAGGAGGATTCGTGTTGGTTTGATTCACTCTAAAGACCTGAGGAGCCACGAACAATTACAAACACAAGGGGAGCCACTTCCTAAGGTATTCTCCTTCTCTATTCAAGCTTAAACTAGGTTCTCATATGGGTTAGGCTTATTGCATGTTAAAGGTGACTTTTTTATCATGTATTAACACTCTAGCTAGTTAATATACATGGAATATCTATTTTTTATCTACTGTTTAGCATGCTTTAGGGCTGTCCTTTAGGTTTTTAATGCATAGTTATGATTCTTGTGCTCCTGTTTGTCCTTGTGCTAGGATTAGTGTCATTGCATGTTAGAGTTAGGATTTTCATCATGTTATATTGCTTTAGTTAGTTAATATGCATGATTTAATTTCTGTTTAGTTTGGTTTTAGCATGATTAAAGTATGTTTTGTATGTTTTTAAGCATATTTGTGAGTTTAGGGTTTTAGAGTCATTGTTTCGTGTTTGTTTTCATATAGCATGATAAAGTAGACTTTTTTATTTGGTTTTTTTTCGTGTTTGCTGTATATGTTTTTCATATGGAGTAAACATGATAGTTTTGCATGCATGTTAGTATGTTTTAGGGTTTTTATGCATGATATGGTTCTAGGAATATGTTAGGACTTATTATTGTTCGCTGTGTTGCTGTTAGCATGCTTAGTGGATGATTTTTAGGCCATAATACTATTCTGTCCAGATTTGCATGTTAGTGTTTTTGCATGGTTTTGAGCACTTGTAAGGGTGCAAATAGGTGTGGTATTTGTCCTATGGCAAATAGGGCTGCTTATATCTGAAATGGCTAAATGCTTAGAGCTAATTGCGCTCAGGTAAGTGGGTGTGAAGGTGCCCCAATTCACCTTTCTTCTTAACTCATTCTCTTCTCCCTATCTAGGGTTAATTTTTAATACAAGTCCTATGGTTTAATTAGAGGTTTCCTTAACCAACAAAATTCTAGTTTTTATTAAAGTTTCCATTTTGTGGATTTCTTTCCTAAAATCAAACTTTCTATCAAATTCAACTCTTTTGATCAAATAAGGAAACCTAGGGTTTTAACCATAGGTTTATATTAGGTCTTAACCCTAATTCTAATCGAACTACGTGGACTTTGATCCATGTATTTCGTTGCATGGTACGTAGGCGCTCTTCGTGAGGCTCAAGTCCATTCTAGGATCCAAGCATCCTAGGTTTATTTATGTTTTCTTTTCTTCTTTTTTATTTTCTGTTTTTATTTGCTTATTATGCATGGATGGATGAATGAAATATATGATATGCATGCAATTCTTGTGATGATATACTTGCTGATTTTTGTATGGAAAGACTTTAATTTAGCCCAAATGAACTGAGAGACCGAAAGGGTGACATGGGTGCCTATAGGCTTTGCCTAGAACCTTCCCATGTCATAACTTAGCCTCCGAATCCCCGATTTCTTTGGTTTTCAAAAGATTGGTTTTTGCCTTTCCTTTTTTTATGGAGTCATTCAAATTGTTTTCCTAAAACAACCTGATTTTTAGGGTTTTCCTTGTTTCCTTTAAAAAATAAGGTGGCGACTCCTTTCCTTTTTCTTTTTCAAACCCACTTTCTTTTCAATCCCTCGTGGGCCCAATTTCCGGGGTTCACACCGTCAAGCTTCAGTGGCAGTTCGAGGTTCCTTGAAATTATCTCCCTGTTTTTATGGCCCCTTTTGGATATTTGAGCGCATTGGAAACGTGGCTTACCGTTTGGACCTGCCCTCGGGTTTGAAAATTCATCCAGTCTTTCATATATCATGCCGCAAAAAAAAGATTGGTGACCATGATGTTCGTGTGCAAGACTTACCACATGTTTCAGATGATGGCGTCTTACAAATCACTCCATTACAAGTGCTAGACACGCGTAAGATTCAACGGCGCCGTCGAGTAGTTACCCAATGGCTTGTTCAATGGGCCCATTTGCCACGTGAAGATGCTACCTGGGAAGATGAGTTCTTTATTCGGACTCGATACCCTACTTTTCAACATTGAGGTCAAGGTTATTATTAAGGGGGTGGGAATGATAGAACCATCCTCAATAAGGATGTTGTGGCTCAACTGCTCTATGAGGAAGTCAACTTGCATACATGGAGGCTTACATAAAGGGGAAATTGATAGAGGAATTGCTGGAGAAATATGTGCAACCGTTATTTTAATTGTCTTTTGTCCTTTTTATTGTTACCTTATTTAGATTAATTGCATTTGATAGCTATAATATCTCCTAGAATCATGGGATTTGAATCCTTGATTACCTAAGAGACACTTTAAAAAAGTGTCCATGAAGAGGAGGAAAAGGCACCAGAAAATTATTGTTGAATCCATTCAATGGAATTCTTCCACTAGTTGTGGATTTTTTCTTATTGTTTCTGAGTGAGTTCTTATCAAAGTAGAAGATGACAGATAAAGAAGAAGAAGAAGATCTTCGATAAAAGTTAGTGTGTTGTGAAGTTCGACAAAAAAAGATCATCGTTCGTTCGATGTTCGAACAGAGGCCTGATACATCTTAAAATGAACAACAATAATCTCAGTGAGACACATATAAACACCGTACAAACATACTCATACAAGGCCAAATAAGATCTGTAACCATCAAGGTTCATGGTAAGACCTTTAGGTCACTTACCATTGTACCAGAGAAGCTTAGGATATAGAAATTTAATTGTTTTATACAAAAATTCTGTTTCCTCATATATTAGGGGTGGGGGGTGCCTTTGTAATTCCTTGAACGCCCCAATTCCTCGAACCTAAACTCATATAATATCTTTTACACTAGGTTAGTTGGTGATCTCATGTCTGTTGGGAGTTTCACCGTAGAGATGGGTCAATTTTCACTACAAGATAAAAGAATAATAATTGTTAGAGGTCTTGTGAGTGGAAATCCTAATGCTCTTGCTCCCCTATTTTGCCCCTATCGTGGAAGGAAGATGGTCTGCTTGGCACTTGGCTTGTAAGCATAAGTCAGGTTATGTATTTTCATTATTTACCCAAAAAAAAAAAAATAATTACATTTATTGGATCTTGTTAGCAGGCCTTAACTAGACTAAATTCACTCTAAGACTTATAGGAGTGGTCCATTTTATGTGCCTACAAAGGCATTTTTATCATATTGTCTTATTTTCGCAAATAAGTCATCGTTGGATTTATCATTTATCCTACTTTCTTTTCCGGCTTGCTCCAAGTCCCCAACACCTCTAACCTAGGAGTGCAAGTTGGTTTGGGTAAGCTAGAGGGGCACACTGATTTGAGTATTTTGGTCTGGTCGAATCTAAATAGTATCTAGTCCGATTTTGATTTAAAATTTATAAGGACCGATCAATTTGTTTTCTTTTATGGTTTAGGAGGTTTCAAAATCGGACCGGACCAAATTCTCGTGAACCGTCTATATATATATATATATATATATATATATATATATATATATATATGGAGAGGGATTCGTTTACACCTGGTGACCTTTTTATGTCATAGACCTTTTGTTTTTGTTTTTGTTTTTTTTTTTTTTGTTTTTGATCCAACGATATTTCTTCTTTTGGATCCTTTTTATTAAATAGTTACAAATTCGGGTCAGGTTAAGACAATAACCCAAGACCCATTTGATTTAACATAATTAACACACTCTCTCTCCATTGACTCTGGTTCTTCACCCATTCCGCCGTCGGTGTCACTACGGTGACTCCCTCCTCCTGTTCCTTCTTCTTCTCTCTCATTCTTATCAATTCCATTGACGACCTCATAATCATAACTTTTAATGTTGCAATGTTAACGGTGCTAGCACTTCCTTCTTCTTATTTTAACCTTTTTTTCCTTTTTTTTGGGGGGGGGGGGGGGGGGAGTGTAATACCCGTGTCATTTAATTAGGATAATCTCACCTTTAATGCATAATTTGCATGTACTTTAGTTGATTTGTCGGGTATTGTCACGCGTGGGTATTACACGTGTGTGATGTTGTTGCGTTTACGATTTCACACTTTTAGACTGCTAAAATTTGACTAAGTGTTGGGAAAAAATGAATTTTCATAAAACTTCGTTTTTAAAGATAATTTTTGGCGGTAGTGGAAGTTTATAATATTATAAGACATCTGTGATTTTATAGGATTTTATTACCACGATTCGATTGGTTTCCTCATATGTTGGTTTTTGAAAAATCTATCGGGAATCAGATTTTGTACTAAAACTTGAAAATGAGATTTTGATATACTTGGAATTTGATTTTTTTAATATTTTATTTGGATTCAAATGGGGGGTTATTTGCTTATTTTCATTAAATAACTTAGAGTATTTATTCTTCCTTTTACTTAGATGTTTTTAATGAAAATAAGGTAGTGGTGTGTACTGTGGGAGTTTATACACATTTGCCTGAGTTACTGGGCATTTTCAGCAAGGGACGATCGATCGTGCCTTGAGGACGATCGATCGTAGGTGCCCCAGAAACGTTATTTAGCTTCTATTAACCACGATCGATTATGCCCTCAACCCACAGTCAATCGTGCATCGCAGAATCTGGAAATTTTTTTTTAATGCGTCAAAAGACGCATGTGCCCCTCACCCCTTTTAAAACCCTCATACCACGACTCTAATACCCATTTTTCAATATTTTGAGTATTAGAGAAAGAGAGAGAGAAGGAGAGAGAAGGAGAGAGAGAAGAGAGAGAGGAGAGAGAAAGGGCTTGTTTGGAGAGAGAAAATCACATTTTTCTCTTGCATGCATGGGTTTTTGACTCTCTCACCTTATTTCAACGCTTGGACTCGCGTTCTAGGGGATGGATTTAAAGATCTACACGTGCTTGGTGAGGATTCAAGCCTGATCTGTGGAGTTTAGAGCTTATTCTTGCATTCTAAGCTCAAATTCGACCCTCCCAACACATTTTCTCCACGTTTGGTGCAACATATTGGAGGTAGGTGTAATTTTCATGGGTTTTAACCATAGGAATGATAATGTGTTAGGATATAAGCCCATATATGTTGAATAAAAATGTATATTGGTGTTATTTATGAGTTTACGTGATTTTTGGGTGTATTATCATGTATATTTTGTAATGCATGTAGTGAGGGGTCTAGTTTACATAACCTTATATTTAGGACTATTACATTTGGGAGTATATGGGTTGATATACTTGTTATATTTTGGTTTATTTTGGATATATATGCTATGTAAATTCTTGTTGGTCTATCTTTTACACGTTTTACATAGCTCCCATATATTATATAATTATGAAATAATTATATATTGTTGATTTCTAAAATAACTAACACGTGTATGGGTTTTTAAGCTTTTCATGGCATTCATTGGCATAAAATGCATGAAATGGACTTAATTAATTACTTGGTAAAAGTATATTAAAGGGTCATTGGATTTGGACTACTAGCGGTAAAGGGACTTAGTGGTGTTTTCCATTCCTTTGGTCTTGGGTACTTTCCGGTTCCAGGTAGGAACCTTTGTGTTCCCGAAATAGAGGCTACTTTCCGGTTTCAGGTAGGAACCCTTGTGTTGTCCTCTTGGAGGTGAGTTTAAATCCTCCGTTTCCACGCGAAGACTCCTACAGGAGTGGTCAATAATTATGGATTATGTTAAATGGACACGAGTCGCATATCATTCATGACATTGCATGGGTTTTAATTATTTTAAGCATGGTTTTAATTGGTTATATTATCATGCTTTAGTTATTTCTATATGAAAATTATATCTACTGAGTTTTATACTCATTCCTATGTTTTTAACCCTTTTCAGATGATTTCATAGCTGCGGAGACCTCGCCTTGAGGTGTTATGCTTGGATGGGAAAATTTTAATATTATAGATATGTATTAACTAAACACTTTGTATTCGGCCAATCGTAATAATTCATGGTTTGTAATATTTTAATTTCGTGGATCTCTTTGTATGGTTTATTTAGCATGTGATGATACCAATGATGGATGACAGAAACCTTTATAACTATTTTATACAGGATTTTGTTACGGTATGCTCCATTTACAAATGGGTTATGCCAAAAATTTTATTGAAATTACCGGTTTTGTTATGGTATGTTCCATTCACATGCTTCCTAAATGATTTTCTTAATTAAACTGGATTTATTAATATTGATCATGGCTTAATTAATTTGGGTCGTGACAGGGGGGTACTGAACCCATTTTACCTAACTGTTAGATCTGAGAGGAGATCTGTGAGCCTTCTTCTTCTTCTTCTTCATACCCATTTATTCCTTTATTTTAGGAAGTGATGTGCCCATTTCATCTCAATGTTAGAGTGATTCTTCTTCTAACCTGTACGGGGAAAAATCCGGACAGTCGGTGGAGTGCTTTAAGGAAGGTGGCCCGATGATTCAGAGCGCCACATGACGACGGCCTGAGAGGGTGGTGGAGGCTAAAATAACTCCCAGATGTACAGTAACGCTTGATTGGCTCCAATGTACAATAGCGCTAGGTGGCTCGCCGAATAGTGCCGCTCGATTCTCCAGTGAACAGTAACCTAAAAACAAAGAGAACCATCAAGGAAGGTCGGGGGTTGTCCGGCGTAAAGCCCTCCGACGCTCAAGTCAGTCTCAGTGTCTAGAGAGAGAAGAGGAGTTTTTAGGGGTTTGTGTCGAGGAGCACTTAACTTCTTTGGTGTGAACCGTATTCCTTTAATAGGAAGACTAGGCTTCAGATTTGGTCAATATTCTAACCTAACCGTGATCAATTTAGGGTTCCGAGCTAACCATGGTTAAATAGGGGTTTCAGCTAGATCGCAGATATTTCGGGGCTACAGGCCTGATCGTCGACAGTTGTTGCCTCTGACTCAATTATCGGGAGCGTGCCCTAAGCACGACCAGACTTTTTTGTTAGATATGGCAAGTGATCAATTTCAAGACATGTGAGGGGCATATATTGGTGCTGCCCGAGGGAATATTCGACCAAGGGTATCATTGGCCCAAAAACATTCATGCCCGAGGGTATCAGGGCCCGAGGACAAACTTTACCGAGGGTGTGTCATCCCGACGATTGTATTACTGCAACTAAGGAGTCTGGAGTCTCTCGGGTGAGTTTCCGAAGGCTTCCACGTGTCGAGATTTCATTCCTTGATGGCAAATATCCCACACAACCCATTTATTCTTTTTTTTTTCCCCTTTTTTATTAAAGGTTAAGTCCTAGCAAAGGCTAAAACCATATGGGTTGTACGTTCCCTACCAGACAAGATATTACATCTAAGTATGAAACTCAGTAGAAAGGCAAATTCGTTTCTCATGAATCAATATCGGTTTCAAATATGAGAATCAATACGAGGAATTAGGGCAAGGGAGGGTTGTAGCTAGAATGGGTAGGAAGGCACAGGAATGGAGACCGAAGGGACCTTGGGTTTTTCTTCAAAAACCCACCCGCATCAAAACTTCAGTAAAAAGACCTATCAACATATGGGGAAGGTTCTGTGGACACATGGTATAAAACTTTTTACACTTACACCTATCAATATATGTTGACACCCAATTTTGTACCGCCTGACATTTTGGACCACCTTTAAGCCCAATGATGAAGGGTAACAGCAAATAAACTACCACAAGCGAGCCCGAAGGACCTGTGCAGGCACAACACAACTTTTTGATACCTTTTGATACCCCATGATCGTATGAGCATGGTTCATGCACGTACGTGCATCTTCCATGCACGTATGATCATGCCCTTTATTTTCCAACACAGCTTTTGATACCCATGATCGTATGAGCATGGTTCATGCACGTACATGCATCTTCTATGCACATACGATCATGCCCTTCGAATTTCAAATTTCCAGCATTTCCCCCCAAATCGTTTCTTACCTTATGAAGCCCCTGTGCTTATAGCTGCTTGATGGCGGCTGGGAAACCCTAATGGACTCCGAAATAAACCCTAATCACCATCTATAAATACCTTGCTTTCATTCAAGAGAGGGGACCGATTTTTCTTAAGCCCACACCCCCCAAAGGATCCAACTTCTACACACAGCCTCCACCCCGAAAGATCCGAAAACTCATAGTTGTGACTGTGAGAAGTCCAGAAGGGGAGTTCAAGGAGTAATCGCTGTTGCTCGTACCTGAGGGTAATGATTTTCAATCCTTTATTCCATTTCCTTGTGATTTAGCACGTACTTGAAGCATATAGGCTTGCCAGGGATAGCATATTTTTATTTGTTCATCACTTTTTCTAGATATAGGCATGATTATGCTGCGTGGCTGAATTAATCCATCAATTTCGGCATTTATTTCATAGAATCAATCCGTGATTTCTTGAAATCTAGATCTAGGATATTATTATTGTTTCTAAAGCATGTTTAGGTAGTTTTTAGCATGATATAATCACTTGTA
The DNA here is from genome assembly GCA_039720395.1 of Liquidambar formosana. Classification (NCBI taxonomy): domain Eukaryota; kingdom Viridiplantae; phylum Streptophyta; class Magnoliopsida; order Saxifragales; family Altingiaceae; genus Liquidambar; species Liquidambar formosana. Next base: position 78,700 of record JBBPBK010000065.1, on the reverse strand, counting down.
GGTTCGCATAAACATGATGGTAGCATTATAAGTTCGAATCTGCATCTTTTTCATACACTGATTTTAGAGCATGTACGTACGAGCATGTGTGATGCACGTACGTGCATCCCATATGCACGTACGTGTATGAGCCATGTTTTGCAAACTAATCCTTATTTTGCAGGCTGTGTAAGTATGATTCGACTCTGTTAAATGCTTTTGTTTTCTGTGTATATATTTATTTCTCTCGTTTTACCTTGATTTCTTACCTATTTGTCATTGTGTGCCATCGATTAAATTAAATCATTGAATTGCTTGAATAAGGTTGAGCCTAATTAAGTCCTTTTTAATTAAAGCCAATAAGTACATGTGGGGGCCGGCCTCGGTCGGGCGTAGATGGGTGCCTAACACCTTCCCATCCGCGTACCCTAGCTCCGAACCCGAATAATCTCTGGTTATGGTAAGTTGGACCCTTCCAAAGGGTCAATTGGTTCCCGAAGCCAAATCGGGTGGCGACTCCTTTTTCGCCCTAATCATTCATGGTTAGTGGCATAATCCCGAGCCCGGGCGTGGTTCAGGACACGGCGCTCACAATATATTTTTATAGAAATTATATTTCGCCAATCCAACCATTGGATTACATATTCCTGTCATGCATGTCAAATTTCAAGTTAATTGAATATTGAGAAGTATTTGATCCATAAACTTACATTTCTTCTAATAAATAAAACTTTAATTTAGAGTACTTTATAGATAACATAGCTCCTAATCTCCGATTAATTTCAAATTTGGCATGTATGATGTGAATGATAGGAATCGGACAATTGTACCCCTACACAAACCATGACTGCATTCACAAAAAAATCAGTGGACAAGTTTTTTTTGAAGGTATAGAAGAAATGATAGTAGTTTGATACGAACATATTTTGAGTTTAAGACTCATGGACTAAAATATATGAACAAATTGCTTTTAGCCTCTTCCCGAAGTAAAGTTCATTTAATCTATCAAATGTTTGATAGAGAATAGGGCTATTGTGAGTGTCAACTTCTCTTTTCTGCCTTCTTTTGTACACTCCTTGCTAAATGCGCACCGTCATAGATAGGAAAATCTCATATGATGTGGTGCAAGCCTATATGCTTTTTTAATTTAATTTAATTTAATTTTTGCAGCAAGCCCATTTGTTGATAGAAAATTTTATACTTTTAAGCCTTTAATGTTATGTGATATTTAAATATTGAATTTGACTAAATTTCTCTTAATTATTTGATCAGCACGATATACTTTTTATACCTTACATAACACATATTTGTTCTTTACACGTTTAAATTGTTATATTTTGATTTTGAGTTGCTTATTAGAGTTCAAATAATTGTTAATTTCTAGAGTTTCAATGAAAACTTTTATGTTTAACTAATAATATCTATTATATTTTTAAATCAATATTAATATTTTTGATATATTTGATATATCCATCGATATATCTATGTTTTTAGACTCTCGATATATCTATTGATATTGATATTTGACTCCTTGCTTAAGACTATCTTGTGCACCTAAAAGTCATATCCAGTAACTTCTAATAACCAACACTACTACAATAATAGAAAAAGATCACACTTTTTTTAAAAACTGTGATCTTATGTGTGGATAAAATATTTAATCACAGTTTTATAAAAAAGTGTGATCTTTTTAAGAGTTTTAATCTCAGTTTTTTAAAAACTGTGATCATAGGCCATAAGATAGATCACGGTATTAAGTTATACCGTGATCTTTCTAGAAAGATTTTTTTTTTAATCAAACCTCAGCTTCCCCCTCCCACGAAAATCAGGCGCGGTTTTTTTCTCACTTTCCCAAACCCACGACCCACCCTCCCTCCCATTTCTCATCTCTCATCTCGCACCTCTCAAACCCTAACGCTTTACTCAACAAACACACACTTCACTTCTCTTAAACCCTAACACTCTTCTCAACAATCATACGAACCACAAAGTGGCGATTTCTGAGAGACAACTATATGAAGCCGTTATACAGCCGGCGGTGTTCATTGTCGCAATTGAAATAGGTAGAGGATGAAGACAGACCAGGAGATAGAGGCGTATCCATTTGAGACATGATCTCAAGCTATGTAATTCTTTTTGTGGATACGACACACGCGCATCGAATGATTTTGGGCAACGGCAACAACTCCTTCAATTTCTCCACCACAGGGCTTCTTCTTTTCACAGACAGTGGCGCTCGAGGTCAAGTATAGGAGCTTCTTCCAGGTTTATCTCTCACTTTTGTCTTCTTCTTCTTTATCTCATCATTATCTTCTTCTTATGCAAATTTGAGTTAGGGTTTCATGGCATCAGAAAATGAGGGTTGTACTCGCTCTCTTCTTCTACTAATTTGAGTTAGGGTCAAGCGATCCTAAAATGGTGACTACATTTTTTTTTTTTTTTGTGATTTCTTTTTTAATCTGTTATGATTTTCATTCTTTAATGTAGAAGTAAATATGTTTTCGTTACATATATAGTCAGATTTATATTTGAAAACTTTATGGGAATTGATTTTGATAATTTGAATGTATTGAATGTATAAGGGTGGAAAGATAGAGTAAAGGTAAGAGTCATACCAAGTGTTTGATAAGACGTATGAGCGAAAAACCATAGTATATCGATAATTAGAAGCATTTCTAGAACTACCCGGCTGTTTATTTGGTTTATTCCTGCCTTTTCCTTTGTATTTGCCTTGAATTCTTTATCAGTAATTAGAAGCATTTCTAGAACTACGCAACATGGCTTGCTATATTCAGAATCTACCAAACACATCCCACCTACTGTAATAATCTTGAGCTTCTATTTATATCTATGGGTGTGAAACTGAGACATAGATATTAACGTTGGTGATCGAGTTTTTTTTGTGAGATTTGAAGAAGAATGGGGAAAATGGGTTTCCTGGCAGTGACGGCTGATGAAGCCACGAGCGATTTGATCACATTTGACCTACAGGAGCTTCATACTGCTGCAATCAAGCTCGCCAATCATGCCATCAAGCTCGCAAGCCTTGGCTTCGGCACTACATTTCTCGAATGGGTCGCTTCTTACACTGCAATGTCAGTTCCCTTTCTCTTTATCTCCCTCTTTCTACAAAGGATGTCATATGATCAGTTAAATTATGTGCTATGATGTATAATATGTTGGTCTATCTATATATATATATATATATATATATATCTAATTGGGTGGATTTCGAAATACTTATTTTTTTTTATTTTTTTATTTTTTGATGAAAGGAAATACCTAATTTAAGTTCTTCTATGTTGTTTATGCTTGAGATTCAGATTACACAATATGCTTTAAGAAACTCAATAATTAGCACTACAGGTATCTGCCATAAACCGGTACTAATAAACAAACTCACTATTAGATTACACAATACTAAAGTGCAAATACTTACAAAGTAATTTCACAAGTTTGTTAGTGATTAGTGTCACACTGTCACCTTCTATTTAATGTTGAATGACTCCCATATTTAAATAGCATCAAAGAGTTTGTAATCCAGTAGTTTCTATTATCAAATGCAGCCTCAATAAAAACAAATAATGGAGCAAATGAAGCTCTAGGTTTATAAAAGATAGCAATGGCAGATCACAAGCCTAGTCATCTCAGAGTCAATCTAAGTCAATAATGGAATCTAAATTTTCTTCCGTGTATTTTACCTTCAAATAAAGGCTTTATACTGTCAACTTGACCTTGCCACTTATCATTATCTATGGCCCATCAAAACCCCTACAACCATGTTACATAAAAAAAATATGAGATTTACTAATATATGGATGCAAGAAAGGATTAATATGTACTATCATTTAGGAATGTACTAGTAACTGTGTTATAAAATTCATCAGTTACTGTGAACATTATACAAGTTTGAATTTTCCAGAGTTATACAAAGATGACAAGATAATATAAATCAGATTCATACATATACACCAAGGTGATTGAATAGGCACCCAAGTCACCAGACCCCAGTATTGGTAATGTGCATCAATAACGGGGTGTTAATCGTTTAAAATTTTTGAGAAAAATTATCTGTTTTTGCACAAAATAAATCAAAATGTTCAATGTTTGCAAGATTGATGAATTTGGCCATGGCTATTGGCGGGGATATTGCCCTCCCAGGCTATCTGCCTTTAGGCACCAAGTAGAATTTTCAAAGGTTGGTGTGTACAAATCTATTGCAAAATCATAAAGGTAGTTCCTTTATGATTCATTATTTGATATTTGTTGGTTTTTTTATTTTTATTTTTAATATTCCTCTCTCTCTCTCTCTCTTTCTCGAACACCACCTGTTTGTTTCATTTACTGGGAAAAAAAAATGTAATCTACATCTTTTTATTACTAATATATTTTTTTACTAAATTCTGATTCCTACCCTGTTTGTTTCATTTACCAGGTGTTTATAACTTAGAAGATAGAAGCATCGAATCACATTACACACACAATCCTTCCCAAAGGTATGTGCCACCCCCAATTTGAACTGTGCCAACCTTCAAGGAAAGCCAATTTTAACTTACCAATGTTTGGCTGGCGTCGAGTTTGTTCTAATTTCGTTTAGTTTGCTTTACAGTCTTATTTTATGTTATGAAGTAAATAATATGTTCACTTCTAGTTTATTTGAATGAAGATAAAATTTTATGATTTCAATAGTTCTACCTATGCTGCTGTTGTGAGTTTTCTTTTTTAAGGTAAATTCTGTTTTCTTTGTGTCCTGCTATAAAATTGATACTTAATTCATTAGAGACTTAAGTTGACAACGCTAACAACATAAAATGATTTCTTTATGTTACATTAGTCGATGAAGCAGCTATCAACGCCATTTATTTATTTATTTATTTTAATAGTTCAATTCTTTCTTTTTGTTCTTTACTCTATACGGCATGCCTCATTTGTCCCATCTGATGATTCTTTCATCCATTTTTTTGTTTCTTCTGTTTACATTTCCATTTCCATCAAGGGGAATAAAACCTAAATGCATCTTTTGACTTAAAAAAATGCTGGGGACGGAATAATATTGCTATGGATTGGTAACCAACGCTACAACTAATGGTATGGGAACAGTTTTAGATCTCATAAAATGCAAGCATTGCATTTTATACAACTATATACTATTAATTATGACGATGGACGTGGCTTCCATTTACTAAGGTGACCCATTTAAAATGATTGAGTTGTATAGACTATAATGTACCAACAAATGGAGCATAATAAGAAAAACAGGATGGCCAAGTATTCCTTAAAATCATTAAATCTTATAGGCTCATTTAGAATAGTAGTGTATCACTTATAAAAAGTTTGATTTGCATTTTTTAAATCCTTCCTACACAATGTTGAGGGTACGTTATAGATGAAAGGGTGGGATGGGGTTCGGTTTGAATCATAAAACATTTGAATTGTGAGTTGATCTTTTTTATTTCGATTACTTTTTACATATATATAATATACTATATTTCTCTTTTCAGGTATGTGGTGGATTAAAGTTTTAACCTCTATCAAGTGGCGTAGGGATGTCAATGGATTGGATACAATGTAGACCTAACAAAAACCGAGTTAATCTAATTGTATATATGGTTATTTGATTTTTCAATCCAATTACATTTGGCGAGATTTGAGTTAATTGTATATATGGTTATTTAATTGTATAAAGATTAGGTTTGATTTACAATGTTTGAATTGTGATTGTGTGATGAGTTCAATAGTTCAAATGTGATTGTAAGAAGAGCAACGGGTTCCTCACCCATCAAAAGCAATATTGGTTTTCAAATAAGAAATTAATTAATTTTTTTTTTTAAATAAAAGAGAATAGATCAAAGTTTTTCACTGTGATCTTTTTCAAGAAAAGATCACATTTTTTGTAAAAAAAACCATGATCTTTTCTATGCAAAAGATCACGCTTGTGTCAAAAATTGTGATCTTTTCTTGGAAAAGATCACGGTTAAAAATCGTGATCTAATGTTGGTACTTTAGATTACACCTTAATAGATCACGGTTTTGTCTTTAATAGATCACGGTTTTTAACCATGATAAAATGTAATAGATCACGGTTTTTCACTGTGATCTATTTGGATTATTGTAGTAGTGCAAAACCAATTTTTTCTCTAATATATATGATGTTAATTATCTTGTTACCTCTTTCTTTCTTTTTCTTCTTTTTTTTTTTCTTTAATATATATGTCAACAAAAACATAAAGGGATCGGTAAGTAATCATATCAGTCTTAGATGGATTGGTAATGCTATCTAAAAACTATGATTGATATAATGGAAGGAAAAAGGAAGGGGAGCGCATGGGAAAAGAGAAGAGGAATGAAAAAGGAAGGGAAAAGAATGGGAAGATAAAAGGAAGAAGAAAATAGAAAACTTTCCCTTGTTCGATTGTCAAGGAAAATTGAAAAGAAAGGAAGATGAAATCCTAAGGAAAGTAGCAATTTCCTTTGCAAAGATGAAGGGAAAATAAAATATAATAATAAATGAGTTCTAATTAACATATTAAGATGTTCACACAAATCTAGCATACAAATTCGTGCTTTTGGAAACAGTTTTTAAGAATACAACTAACAATCCACCCTACACATTAATTGCATATATATAAGAGCATCTCCAAAGGTACTAACTATTTTTTTGCTACTTTAATTAGCAAAATGATATTTTTTAAAATAGCTAGTTAGCTATATATCTGAGTGAGTACTCCAAGGATACTAGTTACTTTTCAGCTATTTCAATTTTTTATTAATAATCTTTCTTTTTTTAATCATTTGGTGGAGAGATAAAAAGGGAATGATGCATATAGAGAGTACAAGTGTTACTTTTTTTAACTAAAAATAGTTTAGTTAGCAAACATTCGCTAGCTAAATGTAACTAACCAAAATAATGATAGCTAAAGTAGCTAGCCATATAGCTAGCCCATTGGAGATGGAAAAAAGTAATTTGGCTAGCTAAAATAGATAAAGAGGTTGGATAGCTAGCCTATTAGAGATGCTTTAAGTGATCCATTTACACCCGGTGTAAAATTTTTTACTCTTACAACCCTTAATATCGGAAAACATTTGATCTGTAAATTTACATTTTTTTTTAATAAATAAAACTATAATTTAGGGCACTTTATGAATGACATAGCTCCTAATATCGGATTTACATGAAATTTGGCATGTATGATGAGTATGAATAGAGAATCTAATCTAACAGTTGGATTGGTGAAATATTTTTTCTCACAAAAAAATATTGGGTATATTGGATTAATACGTGAGTTACAACCCTCAATACATAGTGCTGATATAACTTATACTAACACATGCATGCTAACCTGATTGGGACTATATATGTTTACACTTCAAGTCTCAATGAATTTTGGTTTGCATAATTCATTGCTACTTTGCTAGTATGCCTTCTAATTGGTATTTTTTCTTTTTAATAATACTCCGTATATATTTATATATTTATCTTTAATAATACGTGTAGAAATGGCCGGTTTTTGCAGTAACCAACAAAATTTCAGACGCTACTCATGGCTGTGTGAATATGACAAAGGAGATTGTATCATGGTCGGTCAGTCGTTGTGTCTTTAGTAACTAGAAATGATTCATAGGCTAGGCTTCTTCTTAATGTTTGATCATGCCTTCCAAGAAGTTTAGACCAGTTGCCAAAAATTGAACGTTGATTCAACAGATGGCACAAAATCTACACTTGCTTCAGCCGGTGCCTTTAAATTGCTTGGATGTTGGACTAGACATTAACCATAGTAGTGCGTTTGGATGATGGATTTGGTTTAAGTTGGGATTTCAATGCCAAATTAATTATGACCGTGGTAGTTGATGCGAAAGGGGGTTGAAATCTCATCTTTATCCAAATCGCTCATCCAAATGCACCATAAAACTTCTTTTATTTATTTATTTATTTTTTGGTAAAGGTAAAGAATAGTAAAAAATGAACAATATTACAAAACTCAGCCAAAAGTGGGAACATAACTCCTCTTTCCTGCCATTCTGCAATTGAGCCATTTAAAGGTGAGGGTTGTGTTTGGTCGAGGAATTTAGAAAATGTTAGATGATTAAAGATTCGGATGCTGACTACTGAGGGGTTTTGGATGTACTGTCGGATGAATTTTTGGACGACAAGATTAAATATAAAAAAATGAACCTAATCAATTGTGATGGGGACTGTGATAAGCATTCCTCTTACCAGGAAAACCCTAAACTGGTATTAGGTCTCCTCATACAGGAATTCATGCTGAAGGTGGCCATAGAGACAAATAAGTTGCCAATATTGTTGCACCCAAGAATCATAGAGCCTAATAAGGATATCTCTATCACGTAACTATATTTATTAGTAAGAGATAGGTGTGGAGTATCCATAGAACTGAATATGGAAGGGCTAAAATGAGATGGGCAAATTTAGGACTCATAGGTTCGCTAGGATAACATGCTCAGATTAGGGAAATATTAAATTGCATTAACAAGAATTCAAATTGTTGAATGGGTTTGCAGAATACAAGAAGAAAACTAGTAGCAAAGGCTCCACCGATATAATCTATGGCAGAGCATCCTTATGGTGGGGGAGTACACAATTCATGATTTCTTTCCACTGAAATAGCCAAACAAATGAACATACACAAATTTATCTCCAATAATGATCATCCTCCAATGATACACTTTTTGGGGATTTCTTTAAGTGGTATTCGCTTTCGTAGCGTAAACCCGAGGTGCCTGAAGTCACTGGAAAGGGGAAAGCCCCCCAGGTGGAGCCCCAAAAGAACAAGAGGCCCATGACGGGCTCCCAATAACAGCCCCCCGTTCTGAGGTATGGGCAAGGGGCACATTTGCTGTTGTTGCTGGGGAGAGTGCTGCCTCCTGGAGTAAGATAGTAGCCAAGTTCCCCGAGGTAGGAGTTTGCCTTTCAATTCTGTGCTTGCCCCGTATTCACAAGTTTTTGTTATGGATCCTGACTGACTCCCTCTCTCATATGTATTCAGTTCCCTGTACCCACAAATGAGACTGTCACCAGTTCTTTCTCTGCGGAATATAATTTCAAGCAGCTAGGGAATCCCATGAGGTTGCCAACGGACATAGAGCATTTCAAAAAGAAGTCCACCCCCGAGTTACTTCGCTTCAAGTTCACTAGCCTCTACAGGGTAAGCTTTGACACATATAGGCCTCTTTTGGAATCTTTCAATTTGGTTTTTAACTTGGTTATGTATTTGCAGGGCTGCCAACAGATATTGCTCATTGGCGACCTCTTTGCCAAAGAAGATAACAAAATTGAGATCGAGGTCGCCAAGGTTTGAAGTGAGCTTGACCAGAAGCTGCAAGAGTCAGAGAAAAAATTGTTCTGCGGCGGTGTCTCAAATTGAGAAATGGAAAACTGAATGCAAGATACATCAATCTAACACTAAGAGCGCCATCAGCAAGCTTGAGCTCACAAGGAAGGATTATGTAGATCTAGAGGCCGAGTTGAAAAAGGCGAAGGAGCATAGTGAGGAACAAGCTCGAGAAAGACGGGAGCTGATGAGGAAAGTGCGGGCTCTAGAAGCTGATGTGGAAAAGGAGAAGGCTTCCATTGATGAGGTGGTGGCTGAAGAGAGGAGGAGTGTCAAGGATGCCCTCGTTGGGCAGTTGGTCAAGGAACTCGAGGCTACTTACAAGCTCGCTTGGAACACTTTGGTTGAGCTGGCTTCTGCCCAATTCCCTGGAATTACTGACGTTCCCTTCGAAAGGAGGGAATTACCCCCGGAGGATAACCCCGAGGGCGACGATATAGGGGAAGCTGATGTTGAAGTTGAGGGTGAGGAAGAGCCCTGGGTGAATGAACTCGAGGTCACATCCCAACCCGAGACTAACGCGAAGGCTAGGGGTGGCGCTGACACTTCCAATGAGGCTCCTGCCACCGCCAATGGGACTCAAGCTGCCACAGCCACGGAAAACATCACTGAAGTAGTCCCAGATCCTACTCAAGCTTCCAAAGACCCTTCGAACTCTGCCACAGCTGCCCAAGTGCCTGGAAATGGAGACCTAGCCGCGAGGAACTCGGGACAAAAGTGACTGTTATTTCTGATGCTGTTTCTTTCTTTTTCTTTGTTACGGCCAAGTGCTAGATCTGTACAGATATTTATAAACTTTTTCTTGGAATGAAATACATCATTTTCTTCTTTGAAATTTCTGCTTATCTCATTATATATGCTTGTTCTTTATTTTCTGTAATGGTCGTGCGCCTAAGTGTGAGCTTGGGATAACTCCTATTTTGTCACATGGTTCCTACTTAATTAATAGGCTCACCTAAACCCAATCTAGCTCTGGAATTTGACTTATACCCATTTCTGGTCAAGTGCTTAGATTTGAGTCTATTCTTAGACAGATTTTGCTTGGACCCATTCTGGGGTAAGACTTTGAAAATTTTGCTTAGACCCATTCTTGGGCAAGTCTTAGAACTAAACCCATTCTTAGACCGATTGTGCTTGGACCTACTCTTGGGAAAAACTTAGAAAATTTTTCTTGGACCCTTTCTTGGGCAAGTCTTAGAATTGAACCTATTCTTAAGCTGATTATGCTTGGACCCACTTTTGGGCAAGACTTAGAAAATTTTGCTTGGACCATTTCTTGGGCAAGTCTTAGAACTGAGCCTATTCTTAGGCAATAGATGACCTGGACCCATTCTTGGGCAAGTTCCTTTTTAACCTATTATTAGGTTTATTAAGCTCGGGCTTCTTCTTAGGAGAGACTTGTGCCCATTCTTGGGCAGTAATTAACTTGAACCCTTTATTGGGCAAGCATTTTTAGTTCAAAATGATAAATGCACAATAGTCTTCATGAATAACATCTGTATTTGTATCGAATGATCTTTCATGTAATTACAACTTTCTCAACAGTAAAACAATCTCAAATTAGCTATATTAACTGACCTCGGGAGTTCCTGTCCTGTCTCTAGGCTCTTTAGTCTATACAAACCTGTGCCTCCTACACTGATGACCTCGTAGGGTCCTTCCCATGTTGCCCCAAGCTTCCCTTCTGCTGGGTTCCTTGTTCCAGAGTTGACTTGCCTGAGCACCAATTCCCCAACCTTAAACTCTCTGGACTTGACCTTTCGATTGTAATACTTTTTCAAATCTTGCTGGTAAGATGCCATTTTAATTCGAGCTCTTTCCCTCCTTTCCTCAGCTAGATCCAAGTCCTGAGCCAATATTTGGTTGTTTGTTGCCGCATCATACTGCTCTGTTCTGAGACCTGGTAAGCCCAATTCTATTGGAATCACTACTTCTATCCCGTAAGTCATTGAAAATGGAGTTTCTCTTGTGGACCTCCTTAGCGTAGTTCGATATGCCCATAAAACGGAGTGCAACTCATCAGGCCAAGGTTCCTTACCATTATCCAGCCTCTTCTTTATCCCTACCACTATGATATTATTCGTTGCCTCTGCTTGGCCATTGTATTGAAGGTAACTCGGGCTCGAGTACCACCACTGGATTCCCTGTTCCACACTGAACTCCCTAGTTCTCTTACTATCAAATTGAGTTCCGTTATCTGACACGAATAGCCTAGGGACCGTGAAACGGGTAATTATATTTTCCCAAATGAATTTGATAATATTTGAGTCCTTAATTGATGCAAGCACAATTGCTTCTACCCATTTGGTGAAGTAATCAATCGCAATAAATAAATATTTCTTGTTCCCCGAGACTGTAGGTAGAGAGCCTACAAGATCTAAGCCCTACTGCATGAATGGCCAAGGATTGGATATAGGATATAACTCTTGGGCTGGCTGGTGTATTTTGTCAGTGAACATCTGGCATTTCGGACTTCTTTTCACATATCTGATTGCATCCTTTTGCATATACAGCCACCCATACCCCTGGGAATTTGCTCTATGGGCAAATGATCTTCTTCCAGTGTGACCCTTGCATGACCCCTCGTGGAGTTCACTCAAAAGGTCCAACACTTGGTCTAGATGCACACACTTCAAGTAAGGTCCCGTATAAGATCTTTTATAGAGGCTACCCGAAGGAGATAACCAGAATCGAGCTGTTTTACTTCGAACTCGGTGACCCTGATTATTATCCTCGAGTAGCTCGTCTTTTTGTAAATAAGCAATTATTTCATCCATCTAGCTAGGGGATGAAGTCTGAACGTCCAAGATGACATCTTCTATTCCAATACTAGGTTCGTGAAGGACCTCAACGCATATGGTCCGAGGACTATCTGTTTCCAAGGCTGCGGCCAGAGCAGCCAAACCGTCTACATGCTTGTTCTGATCCCTCATGAAACGCCTAAATTCGATACTTTTAAAATCTGAAGCCAACTCCCAAACCTTATGCGTATACGCAATCATTTTTCCATCTTTGGCCTCGTATTCTCTGTTTAACTGGTTAACCACTAGTCTGGAGTCGCTGTATACCAACAAATCTTTTACTCCCACTGCTCGGGCTACTACTAGTCCATCCACAACTGCCTCGTACTTAGCTTTATTGTTTGAAGCTGGGAACATGAGCCTTATTTCCTGCTCAATAATTTCCCCCTCAGGGTTTGTCAGCACTATACCCAGACCTGTTCCCTTTCCATTCGATGCTCTATCTATTTTGAGCTCCCATTTCTTCTTCTTATCATTTTCTATATTATCTTCTCCCCCCCTAGTTCGGCTAGAGAGGAGTGAATTGCTGTCTGATTTGAACTGGAAATAGGATCTGCAAATTCTGCGATGAAATCTACCAACACTTAGCCTTTAATGGCTGTTCGGAGCTGAAAGTGTATGTTGTAGGCGTCAAGTTCTACCCCCCACTTCGAGACTCTTCCTGATAGGTCGGCTCGCCTTAAGACATCATTAATTGGATAATTGGTGAGCATAGTGATAGGATGAGACTGGAAGTAGTACTGGAGCTGGTGAGAGGTGGTGACAAGGGCTAGAATCAATTTTTCGAGGAGGAAGTAGCGAGTTTCAGCATCTAGTAGCATCTTGCTAATATAATAAATTGGCTTTTGGTTGGGACCACACTGAGCGATGAGTACGCCACTAAGGGAATGTTTTAATATAGCGACGTAGAGATAAAGTGTTTCCCTAAGGTGAGGGTGGGTTAGGGTGGGGAGTGTTTCTAAGTGAGCAATCAGTTTCTGGTGAACTTCCTGGCATTCTGTGTTCTATCCCGAGTTCTTACCCTTCTTTAGTATTTGAAAGAAAGGGTGGCATTTGTCTGATGACCTCGAGATAAATCTACTAAGTGCTGCCACCATTCCGTTCAACTATTGGACATCCCTGACCTTTGTTGGCGTCTTGAAAAATTCTAATTGCCTCAATCTTACTCGAGTTTGCCTCTATCCCTCTCCTTGAGACTAGGTGACCCAAAAATTTTCTCGAGCCAATCCTAAATGAGCTTTTCTTTGCATTTAACTTCATCTCATACTCCTTGAGTTAGGCGAAGGCTTCCGTCAGATCTACCAAGTGGTTTTTCTCACAACTGCTTTTAACGATAATATCATTAACGTACGCTTCCAAGTTTTTGCCAATTAATCCTTCAAACATCCTACTGACAAGACGTTGATAGGTTGCCCCAACATTCTTTAATCCAAATGGCATTACTCTGTAGCAATAAGTTCCTTTCCGGGTAATAAACCCCATCTTATCTTGGTCATGCTCTGTTATGGGTATTTGATGATAACCCGAGAAGGCATCGAAGATACTCAATCGCTCATATCCCGAGATAGAGTCTATTAGTTGGTCAATCTTTGATAAAGGAAAACTGTCTTTAGGACATGCTTCTTTAAGGTCTGTGAAGTCAACGTATACGTGCTAGTCTCCAGTTTTCTTTCTTACACATACGAGATTGGCCAGCTAACTTGGGTACTTCACTTTTCTGATAAATCTTGCTTTTAATAGCTTATCTACCTTGGTAGAAATCGTTTGAGCTCGATCATTAGATAACCTTCGTTGCTTCTGAACTACGGGCTTGCAGTTCGGGTTAACTTGCAGTTCATGTGTGATAATTTTTGGTTCGATTCTAGGCATTTCATAGGACGACTAAGCAAACACATCGACATTATCCTTCAAAAACTGAAACAATTCTTCAGCGTCCGTCTTATTCAGTGATTTCCCAATCCAGAAGAATTTCTCTGAATTCTTGAGGTTAATTATCTTCTTTACCAATTCCTTCCCAGTTCGGTCCGCGGGTTCTAGAGTAGTCTCTTTGACCTCGGGTCGCTCCCCCTTTCGTTGCTATAAGGGGTTTAGATCAACTTTGGCTTTCTTCTTTTGTTCTGGGACTTACTTCGAGGTCTTTGTTTTGCCAAACCCCAAGCTAGGGAGGCATAGAATGTTAGACCTGAGTTTATCCTCGGAGGAGGTCGAGTGGCCTGCATATTCTACCAAGAAACATTCTCTTGCTACTACCTGGCTTCCTTTAATCTCCATGGTCCCCTTTAGACTCAGGAACCTGATAGATTGATGGTAAGAGGATGGAACGACCTTAATGGCGTGGATCTAGGGTCGCCCGAGAATTACGTTATAGGCTGACCTCTCCTAAATGACCATAAAAGTTTCTATAGTCTGAACTGGCCCTACCTGAACTAGAAGAGTTATTTGCCCTAATGGAAAAGTCATATTCCCGTTACAAGCCTTCAAGCTGACATGGCAAGGTTTGAGATCAGAATCTTTTAGCTTGAGTTGCCCGAACAACTTCTGGAACATCACATTCACAGATGCCCCATTGTCACATAAACCTTTCCGACGTCATAGTTCCCGATGAGTATGCGCACAACTAAAGTGTCGTTGTGAGGGCATCGCACTGTCCCATCAGATTCTGCATCCCCAAAGAACAGCGGCTTCTCTTTAATTTCCCATTCATCTCGAGGAAGTAGTACTAGCTCGCTCCTGATATCAACGACCTCGACATCTTGGCAAGCCATCCTGTACTTTGCCCTGAGCTGGCTGGATGACAGAGCAGTTTCCTCATATTCTCCTGTGATTACATTAATCCTTCCTAGAATCTTTGGTTGTGTGGATTGAGGAGCTCTATTTTCAGGCTTTTTCTGCTCGGATGGCTGTCCTTTCTCACCTCGGGTAATGAATTCATTTAACTTGCCTTCCTTCGCCTAGGCCTCAAGATTGTTTTTTAGGATCCTGTAGTCTTCCGTTTTATGGCCATGGTCTTTATGATAACTGCAAAATAACTTTCTGTTTCTTTTTTCGGGATCTCCAGCCATTGGCCTAGGCCTCTCAAAGAAGTCCTTCTCCTCTACCGCTTTCTTCTACTTGTAAATGGGGAGAGTGAATACAGTAAAAATGGCTCGATTTGGATTGGAAGATTGCTTGGGTTTTTCTCCTCGGGGATTATTTTTTGAGGTTTTTGTTCTCTTTTTTTATCGTCTTTCTCGTTGGTTTTGGTGGGTTTTGGGCTATAAAAGTCATCCAGTTTTGAGTAGTTGGCCATGGTGGAGAATAATTTGGCTAAGGTTCTGGGGGGATTGATTATCAACTCCTTAAACAGAGGTGATGGCTTCCTCAACCCGAGACGAAATAGGTCCATGGCATTCTTTTCAATCGGATCATCAATCTCATTGTAAACCTCCCAAAACCTTTGAGAGTATTCCCGAAGGCTTTCCCCATATTTCTGCTTCATCTCGTAGAGGTTCTGCATTGTCCTCGGGAACTTACAATTGGTGATAAACCTTTTCTTAAATAACTTACTTAGTTCTTGCCAACTGTTAATAGACTCATTTGGAATCTTGGCCAACCACTTAAGAGCCACATTTTCCAAACTCATAGGGAAAATTTTACAAAGAAAACCCTCATTCCTAGAATATAACGACATATGTTGCAAATAATAATTTAAATGATGATTTGGATCTATTGAAAGAGAGTAAAGAGTAAAGGTTATTTCGGAGTACCCTCGTAGGATTGGAACCTGTTGAATCCACCTCGTGAATGGGCTTTAAACCACAGCGGAGTTCCCTAGCCTATCTCTTCCTCTCCCATGGTTTCCACGACGTTTCTTGGAATCCTCTTCCTCATTCTCCTCGTGCTTAAGAGATCGGGGATGTTTTCTGCTTGTTTCCCTAGAACTCCTTTCCCTTCTTTTTTTCGGAGAACGAGACCTGTGATGCTGTCTCTCGTCCCTATGTGTTTCATCCTCAGAAACCACTCGAGTATGAGATTTGTGATGTTCGTCGCTCTATCTTCTAGAGTGACCTAAACGCTTAGAACTGCGCTCAGGGGACCTCTATACTAACTCATGGTGCTGTCTATTCCCCCTTCCTGAGTGCACATATTCTGGGCCAGTTAAGCGCTGCCTGTCATCGCGCCCATTATGGTAATGGTGGTGCGATACTCCGGGTCTAGGTGAGCTTTCCTTGTGGCAAGTGCGATGAAGCGGACTGGTTTGGCTAGCCTCTTCAGTGACAACATTAACATCACGAAGAGCAAAAGTTCGCTGGAGATGGCGGTGGTAGTTTTGCTCTGCCGTTAGCTTGGTGAGCTATGCTGACTGAATCTCAGACTACATAGTTGCTATCAGTTCCACCACCGCTGCTGGGTTGGGGTTGTTTGTTATAGCTTTGTCAAAGGCGGCTTTCAAGACAAGCTGATCATCAAGAGAATGGAGGATAGCAAACATTTTCGGTGAGATTTGGTGCTGTTGAGTCAAAGGAGGCTGACTGGTTCCCACTAGAAGCAAAAGTGGGTTTGTGATGCAGCGGAAAATACGCGGTCAAGACTAGCTCACCAAAAAACAAACAAGCGTCCACCAATCTGTTGATTGTCGCAAGAACAATGCCAGATAGTAGGCAACCACAATCAATATTCTCTCAAGAACATGAAAGTAGGAAAATAAAGGAGAACTCTCTCTCTCAATATTATTAATCAAATAATCAACTTAACACCCTTTGCCATAAGGCTTACATCCCTTTATATAGAGAACTAATAAGAAAAACCTAGTTCTACTAGAACAAGACAACCTAGTTCTACTAGAACAAAAAAACCTAATTCTACTAGAACAAGTAAGAAGAAAAACCTAGTTCTACTAGAACAAGACAACCTAGTTCTACTAGAACAATAAAATATCAAACTACCTAGGAAACAAATTAAACTAAAAACAATAATTAAATAATAATAATAAAGACTCCTAAAATATCTAAATAAACTAGAATCCCGATTCAGCAGCAAGACGTCCAACAGCCCGTGGTGTATATGCCGATGTAATCTGCATCATTCTCCCCTGTTTGGAGAGAATTCGCCCTCGAATTCGCAGCTTCATCATCGGAGCTATCTTCATGATAAGGAACCAAGTGCTTGACATCGAACAAACTATGAGTACGAATAATACCACCAAACTTGTAGTTGCTGATATCGCGGATGAAGTGCTTGATCCACCATGGTTTGGTTGCACAAAAGTGATCGTTCCACACCTTGCATCATCATCCCTATTCTCCCCTGTTTGGAGAGAGTTCGTCCCCGAACTCTGCGGGTTGGCTTCACAGAAGTATTGATGTCGACCAATCCAGTTGAATAAATACTTTGAAAACTTTTTTTGTTTCAGTTGCCTCCAAAATTTCATAACAAAAAAAATTTTCTCTGCACCCTTCATCTCATTCAAAATCTTCAACAATAAAGCATTAATAACACAACAAATATTGTCAACTCCAATAAAATCATAATGCTTCAACTCTTCAACGACCAAAATTTCATCTTCTTGAAAATCACCAAGTAGTTTAACACGACAATAAAAATTATTGCTTGAACAATTTTTATTAAGTGTCTCATAGGTTATAGCCTTCTCTTGCCCTTCCAAATTTTCAATAATATTTGGCTTAATATCATCATCATAATATTCATCAAAAATAGGTGGAGAATTAAAATCCACTAATTTTTCAGTTTCAGCATCATGAAAATTATTTAAAGAAAATTTTTCCATGACTTCAAAATTCTTACCTTCTTTAACTTCATTCAAATCTTCATTCTCTACAACAACATCCTCAACACAAACATCCTCAACACTCTCTTTGTCCATAGAACGCGGAGATGGAGGTCGATGACTACAACACCGTTCAAGACAATAACTCTTGAATAGGGCACGTACCTCATCTTTGATTTCTTGTTTAATTCGGGCCATGTCCTCGCGATAATACACGTCCTCCAGATTGGCTTCACGGCCTCCGGCACGTCTTCCTCCTCGTCTTGGCATGACGACAAGAACGAACTGGTCTCTGATACCAACTGATGCAGCGGAAAATACGCGGTCAAGACTAGCTCACCAAAAAACAAACAAGCGTCCACCAATCTGTTGATTGTCGCAAGAACAATGCCAGATAGTAGGCAACCACAATCAATATTCTCTTAAGAACATGAAAGTAGGAAAATAAAGGAGAACTCTCTCTCTCAATATTATTAATCAAATAATCAACTTAACACCCTTTGCCATAAGGCTTACATCCCTTTATATAGAGAACTAATAAGAAAAACCTAGTTCTACTAGAACAAGACAACCTAGTTCTACTAGAACAAAAAAACCTAATTCTACTAGAACAAGTAAGAAGAAAAACCTAGTTCTACTAGAACAAGACAACCTAGTTCTACTAGAACAATAAAATATCAAACTACCTAGGAAACAAATTAAACTAAAAACAATAATTAAATAATAATAATAAAGACTCCTAAAATATCTAAATAAACTAGAATCCCGATTCAGCAGCAAGACGTCCAACAGCCCGTGGTGTATATGCCGATGCAATCTGCATCAGTTTGCCAGCGGACGTTGAGTTTTTGCACGTTTCCTAACATCGCCTCTAGTGGTTTGGTCTACGCAGGTAAAGTTTGCTCTAGATTTGGTCTGCCCGTAGATGGGCGGTGGTGGAGTGGCCATCTTATCGCGATGGTTCCCACAAACAACGCCAAATTATGCGGGGGTAAAATCTGCTCCCCGAGACCTGATGATGTTGAAGGAGCTGATTCTCGTGCGTGGACCTACACTCACAAGCTTGGAAACAAGGTCAGAGGGTAGGCCAAGGGGTTTTGGCCAAGCCCTCTTCAAAGCTTAAGTCAAAAGCTGTTTATGGAGATAAAAGCAAAGAAGAAGATGAATTTCAGAGGATTAGGGTACTATAGCTTACCTTATTTGGCCGTATCGTATTCTATTTATACCTATCCGTACGGAATGACCACGTAAGGTCAGGTAACTGCCTTGGTTAGGTCAAATCTGACTATGGTTTGCCAATAACTGCCTGATCATGGTTTATTGATCATAGCTGGGCAAAAGACCATGGTTCACTGTAACCGTTGTGTAAGGAATTACAGCTGTAGTAATAGTTTTGGATTGTAGTAGCGATTTGGATTGTGGTGTGAGTCATGGGACAGGTGTCCCAAGCTGAGTGTAAGGCCCTGAGTTGGGAGATCACGTGCGTTGTAACAAATCTGGTCGAGTTGCCTTTGCCATGTGTCAATAATTCTGATTTGAGCTCCTTAGCCCGAGTTGGATCTTCGGTTCAGAAATATTCCCACACAGAATCTTTTTAAAGAATACCTAAAATTTCTCTTAGGAAGTTAGAATCCCAAATCTGATTACCTTTAATTATGTGACCTAAATTAGCTAAGAAATCAGCAGCTTGATTTCCTTCTCCATAAACATGATTTATTCTAATTTTCATATTACACTCTAAAATAATTTTCATACAATCATTTAAAATACTATAAATCTTCCAAGTGCAACTTTGTGACTTACTAATACTATTAATGATAATACTAGCATTCGATCCCCTTCTAAATAAATTCTTTTAATTCCTTTTTCTTGTACAAGAAGACAACCATTTCGAAGTGTAATCGTTTCTATTTTAGGCACTGTTGTATCATATCACCTTTATAAGTACTAATATCATATCACCTTTAATCATAAATTATTATTTTTTTTATAATAAAAAGGAAGATGAGAAATTGATTATCAACTGTTAATATTGCGTGATAAGAAAATATGTTCCTTTCATTATGAAATACGTCTGATTCAAATCTCGAATGAATGGCCATTAGATCTTTGGCACTACCTATTGCACATATTTTAGCATGCGACACTTGTCAGTCTTTTGGGGTCTTTTTCTTTAGCATCATGCTATATTTAGATGCTTTCCTTGGTTTTAGTTTGGTGTTGTATTCGGAGGGTGGTTCTTGTTTGTGTTTGTAATAATTTACGTTTTGTTTATAAAAATGGTTTTCGTTGCTAATTCCTTCCCCAAAAATCTTGAAAAAAAAAAAAAAAAAAAAAACAGTTCTACGAGTCTACTTAATAAAAGAGAGATTTTGAAACATTTATTAGAGAAAACAATTTGTTTACATGAAATTGAATTAATAGAAGTGAACCAAAGAAAAATTTAAAACAAGAAACTAAATTAATGAAATATGTGAGCAATGACTGTTCGAATCTATTGAAAATTAACTTCAGAGATGGAAGATCATCTTCCCATGTGACATTAATACGAATCTAACAGCAATAATGCAAATACGGAGCATAGCTAGTACAGACTGAATAGTACGTATAGCAGACAATGGTTACAAAATATTATAGATCCCGAGTAAAGACTGAAGGTCATTTTTGCAATGATATTTTGATGTTTCTACAACCTTAGAGCAGAGCCTTACTACCCCACATCCTAGTGACAAACCACCACAGAATTGAAGGGTGAGAAGATTATGTTAGATGCAATGTCATTTTCTCCCTATTGTCAATTGGCTTTTGATATTTTTAAAATAGACAAACATGAAAACATTTTAGAATATTATAGATAAGGGATCCGTTTACATCTGGTGTAAAACATTTTACTCTTACACCCCTTAATATTGGGAAACGTTTGGTCTATAAACTTACATTTTTTTTTTTTTTTTATAATTAAAACTATAATTTGGGGCACTTTATGAATGACATAACTCATAATATCCAATTTACTTGAAATTTAGCATGCATGATGGGCATGAATAGAGAACTTAATCTAACGGTTGGATTGGCGAAATATTTTTCTCACAAAAAAAATTGGGTATATTGGGTTAATACGTAAGTTACAACCCTCAATGCATAGTGTTGATATAACTTATACCAACACATACTGACCTGAACGAGATTGTATATGTGTACACTCAAGTCTCAATGAATTTTGGTTTGCATAATTCATTGCTACTTTGGATACGTGTAGAACTTGTTTGAGATGGCTAGTTTTGCAATAACCAACAAAATTTCAAACGCTACTTATGGCCGTGTGAATATGACGAGGGAGATTGTATTATGGTCGGTCAGTCGTTGTTTCTTTAGTAACTAGAAATGATTCATAGGCTAGGCTTCTTCTTAAGGTTTGGTCGTGCCTTTCAAGGTTGATTCCGCAGATGGCACAAAATCTGCACTTGCTTCAGCCGATGCCTTTAAATTGCTTGGATGTTGGACTAGACACTAACCATAATGGTGTGTTTGGATGATAGATTTGGTTTAAGTTGGGATTTCAATGCCAAATTAATTATGATCGCGGCAGTTGATGTGGAAGGGATTGAAATCTCATTTTTATCCAAATCCCTCATCCAAATGCACCATAAACTATTTTTATTTTTGGTTGAAGGTAAAGAATAGTAAAAATAAAAATAAAAAAAATAAAAAAAAACAGTTTTACAAAACTCAACCAAAAGTGGGAACATAACTCCTCTTTCCTGCCATTCTGCCAATGAGCCATTTAAAGGTTGAGGGTTGTGTTTGGTTGAGGAATTTGGAAAATGTTTGGGACATTTAAGATGATGAGATTTTCAAAGTTGAAAATCTTAAACTGGGACTAATTTTTAAAGTTTTTCGTTGGGCTAAATCTTTTGAAAGTTAAAATTTTCAAATAGAATTTCAACGGTTAGGATTGCGTTACAAGATTTAGATATATTTTAACATTATTGGTTAGCCAATTGAATGCCATCTATAGATTTATTTCAAGAAATATGTCCCTTTCGTTATGAAAGACGTCCAGTAAGGTAATTTTCTTCGGTAAAGTCCCCCCACCTCAATTCACTCACTAAAAATGATATGGGAACCACTGTCTAACCAACTGTATGGTGGACTGAAAGCATCTTGGATTCAATGATTGTCTCTACCATTCATTTTAGATAGAATTTTTCAGGCAGCAAACACTTTGGAAACTTTGATAGCAAACAGTGTGCAAATTAATGGGAATGGTAAATGATTTCCTGACGGTCTGATTCTAGCTAGCCATCATTTCTTTCGAGATTTTCAGACACGATATTATCAAAGAATGACCTCGATGGGCTGTTGGATGATTAAGGATTCGGATGCTGACCCGTACTACTGAGGGGTTTTAGATGTATTGTTGGATGAATTTTTGGATGACCAAGATTAAATATCAAATAATGAACCTAATCCATTGTGATGGGGACTGTGATAAGCATTCCTCTAACATGGAAAACCCTAAGCTGGTATTAGGTCTCCTCATACAGGAATTCATGCTGAAGGTGTCCATAGAGACAACTAAGTTGCCAATATTGTTGCACCCAAGCATCATAGAACCTAATAAGGATATCTCTATCACGTAACTATATTTATTAGTAAGAAATAGCTGTGGAGTATCCATGGAACTGAATACGGAAGAACTAAAATGAGATGGGCAAATTTAGGACCCAGGGGTTCGCGAGGATAACATGGTCAGATTAGGGAAATGTTAAATTGCATTAACAAGAATTCAAATTGTTAAAGGGGTTTGCAGAATACAAGAAGAAAACTAGTAGCAAAGGCTTCACCGATATAATCTATGGCAGAGCATCCTTACCGTGGGAAGTACACAATACATGATTTCTTTCCATTGAAATAGCCAAACAAATGAACAAACACAAATTTATCTCCAATAATGATCATCCTTCAATGATACGCTTTTTTGGGATTGCTTTAAGTGGTATTCGCTTTCGTAGCGTAATCCCCACCCTCTCACTCAGGTCGAGCGTCTCTGGAGTAACGTTAACATTGCCGTCAAGCTCCCAGTCAAAAGAGTGAAGAAGGGAGGCTAGCCCAAGAGGAACTACTCGGTGGGCTGAGGAAATGCCTATGCAAATTCGTCTTCCTGATTCGAATGGAATGAACTCAAAGTTTTGCCCTTTATAATCAATATTGGAGCCTAAGAATCTTTCTGGTTTGAAAGACAAAGGGTCCTGCCAAGAATCTGGGTCCCTTCCGATCGCCCATGCGTTCACAAGAACTAGTGTATTTTTGGGTATGAGATATCCCATAAAGTTGGTGTCTTCTACGGCATTCCGTGGAAGCAGTAAGGGAAGTGCAGGATGTAATGTTAGTGTTTCTTTCACCACAGCATGCAGATATGGCAGTTCATTCATGTCACTCTCTCCGACTTTCTTGTTTTCTCCAACGACTTGATCAAGCTCTTCTTTGGCTTTTCTCATTGCCTTAGGGCTTCGGAGCAGCTCTGCCATGCTCCATTCAATAGTGCTGCTGGTAGTTTCCGATCCAGCAAAAAACATTTCCTGCACCATTGAGCACTTCATTAGTGAGTTTGAATTCAACTCAGGCCGTTATGTTAATGAAACTAAAAGCGACTCAAATTAAATTAACAGTTCTAGCATAATGTATAAGCATTTTTGCTGGCAGCTAACTTGTTACCAGTAAGATTATAATTATGTTCTCGTCTGAGATTTTATCAGGACCTTCCTTTCCGTCACCTTCATACTCCAACAAGACATCCAGGAAGTCTTTTCCCTTCTCTTTCCCAAATTGTCGCTCTTGAACCCTCTCTTTTACATACCTAGACACAATACTCATGGCTCGTCCCATGTCCCGCTTCATGTTTTTCCTAATCCCCTGTGGATCTAACCATTTCAAGAATGGGAGGAAATCTGCCACATTAGGCTTCGCAGCCCACTTCATGAATTTGTCCATGGCATCGAAGAACTCAGGCCCTTCCTTGGATTTCAGCTCCAAGAGATCTCGTGATAGCATGATGTTACCAACCAGGTTGAATGCCAAGAGGAAGAGGAAGAGAGGAATGTTCACCACGCCAGATTCTCCCCGTGCTCATGCTGCTGCAGTATCCTCCTCAATCCACCGTATCATGTTGTCAACCCACTCGTGCCTCAAGGGAGCCATCTCATTGATCCGCTTGTTGACCAACAGCTCAGTTGAGCAGACACGCCTGATCATGCGCCAGTATGCACCATACCGACCAAAAGCCATCGATCCTTGGTAGTAGCTTAATGCTGTCAAGGCATCGGGACACTTGCGGTCAGAGAAAACAAGGTCATGATTTTTGAAGAGTTCAGCAGCGGCCTTGGGGGATTGTATGACCATGGTGTTTATGGATCCTAGCTTTAACCAAAGAATGGGTCCATACTTGGGATAGAGTCTGTATAGTGTCTGGTGTGTCGTGGTTCCAAGGTTGAACATGTTGCCAAACATAGGCCATCCCGGCGGGCCTGGAGGTCGCCGTTTGGTACTCCCTGTAGACTTTCTCCTGCTCTCGATCTGCAGAAGAAGTAGAGTTGCTGATAAAACAAAAATGGACCAAGCAAGTGAACTCCAGGTGAACTCCATTTTCCTTTAACTCTTCTCAAACTTCGTTCTGCTTGACCCTTTATAACTACTAATACCATATCACCTTCAGTCTTAAATTAAATTTTTTTAAAAGAAGCAAGATGTGAAATTGATTATCGATGGTAGTTTCCGACCCTTTATAACTACTAATACCATATCACCTATTGCACATATTTTAGCATGTGACACTTGTCAGTCTTTTGGGGTGTTTTTCTTTAGCGGCATGCTATATTTATATGCTTTCCTTGGTTTTAGTTGGGTGTTGTATTTGGACAGTGGTTCTTGTTTTTATTTGTAATAATTTACGTTTTGATTAATTAAAATGGTTTTAGTTGCTAATTCCTCCCTTAAAAATCCTTAAAAAAAGAAAAAAAAAAAAACAAACAAACAAAGTTCTATGAGTCTACTTAATAAAAGAGAGATTTTGAAATACATATTAGAGAAAACGATTTGTTTACATGAAATTGAATTAATAGAAGTGAACCAAAAAAGAATTTAAAACAAGAAATTAAATTAATGAAATATGTGAGCAATGACTGCTCGAATCTATTGATAATGAACTTCAGAGATGGAAGATCATCTTCCCATGTGACATTAGTACGAATCTGACAGCAATAATGCAAATACGGAGCATAGCTAGTAAAGACTGAATGGTATAGCAGACAATAGTTACAATATATTATGGATCCGAGTAAAGACAGAAGGCCATTTTTGCAATGATATTTTGATGTTTCTGCAACCTTAGAGCAGAGCCTTAGTACCCCCACATCCTAGCTAGCTAGTGACAAACCACCACAGAATTGAAGGGTGAGAAGGTTATGTTAGATGCAATGTCATTTTCTTGCTATTTTCAATCTGGGACAAAGGAAGTATTTATTTCCTTTTTCTTTTTTCTTTCTTTGTAAAGTTTCCAACGCAAAGTCATTTTTATTCGGCTTGGTTGGTCGGCACCTCTCAAATGTAGCACTTTATTGTGTTTTTGATTGATTCGAAACATGACAGGGAGGAAAAAAAACTTTTTATCTCGCTAGTCCAAAAGAAAATATTAAATAAATAAATAAATAAATAAAAAAGATTAAGGAAAAAATCCATCTTTGACCTTTCACTCAGTACATCACCCTCCATTACTATTTTACGATAGGGCTAGCAAATCCAAGAGTTTGACGGAGTGAGTTGGGTAGATTGAAGTTTTGATTTGACTTATCCAAAAAAAAACAAAAAAAAAAAGTTTTAATTTGGTTAAATTAGCCTAATTATAACTGAAGACCATGACTCGGACAATTAATTCAATCACCAACTAATTTTGCATGCATAATACTTCTAAGGAAAGTTTTCTCCAAAACTTACAAATTAAAATAATAATATTTTATTTATTTATTTATTTATTTATGGTTTTTATCATTTTATTTATTTAATGATTTTCTTAAATTTTCATTTGTTATTATTCATATACGGAGTACCTTGTTTTCTTCCAAAAATTTACACCATTCTTAATGACTTTATATGAGACTTAGCTTGTCACTTGTCTCTTACCAAATTTATTACTAGATTGTATGTTCCTTCTAGACACAATATACTCATCAAATATCAAGTCGTGTAGAATATTAAAATCTGCTTCAATGATAATTATGAAATTTCTTTTGAATGAAAATTGCGAGTTGATGGATCAAATAACTATTAGTTTCTTGATGATTCTTCCCCATCGGCTGGCAAAAGACAATGGATTCCTTCCACATGTTGTGGAGTCATTTTCCTTCCATGACAAACAAGGATGCTAGTTTCTTTAACTGGTGGACTCAATGGATTCCTTTTCATAGTAGAATTTAATTAGCCAACGTAAGTGAGATAACTCCAAAATGTATCTCATCTCAATCTTTGAGATTAAAATATTTAATTTTTGTCTTTATTACGATTTCTAAATAAACTCATTTTAGGGTTATTATAGTTTATAAATTTTTTTTAAAAAAAACATTATTAATAATATATGTTCTCATCCACTGGTTCAATGCTGGCCTCCAATGGGTAGAACTAATTTGCCACCTATTCGATTAAAATCTTTCCATTTAATCTTCTGTCTTCTATAATTTCTAATCATCCTAGCATTTTTCTTTTTCTTTAGTATTAAATTTAAAAGAAATAATAAAAAATAAATTATACTTTACTTATTTGAAGCTAAACCCATTTTCATTATTTTCATCCAATAGATTTTTATTTTTTATTTTTCCTTTCATGTCAAAGTGCCCCCTATAATTTAGATGACGGTACCATATCACATTCTGTTATTCAACCCATAAGAAAAAACATATCCCCACCCCACCTAACTCCCAGAATTCATTGAATAAGAAAAACAGAGGAAGCAAATCAAATCTTTCTTGCCCATGCTACATACCCATGTGTTTCTTCTATCTAATGCTAAAAATGCAAACCATGGCCATTAATAGGTTGGGTATGGTAGGTAGAGAGTTGGGATCTCAACCTCTGCATCCTCATTTGGTGCAATCAATTGTAACTTAAGAAATGAAGCTGTCCTCTTACTTTGGATGAAAGACTTAGCAGTCCACACAAAGCAAGAATTTCTGGGATTTAGATCATTCTATTGTTACCATTAATGGCAATGTGATGGTGAAACCTTTGAACATCTTGTTAGAAGTAAACCAGGAAGGGAGATGCTAATCGATTGTGACCTGGACTGTGATTAGCATTCCTCTAACTAGGAAAACCTTAACCTGGTATTGCGTCCCCTCATACAGGGATTCATGCTGAGTGTATCCATAGAGAGAAATAAGTCGCCAATATTGTTGCACCCAAGCATCATAGAGCCTAATATGGATATCTCTATCACCTAACTATATTCATTGTATGCTGAAGGAGGAGGTAGGTACGTAGTATCCATGGAACAGCATATAGAAGAGTTAAAACGAGATGGGAAAATTTAGGACCATAGTTTTTCTAGGATTACATGGTAAGATTAGGGAAATATATTGAATTGCATTAACAAGAATTCAAATTGATGAAGGGCTTTGTAGAATACAAGAAGAAAACTAGTAGCAAATGCTCCACCGATATAATCTATGGCAGAGCATCCTCACATGGGGGAGTACACAATACATTATTTCATTCCACTGAAATAGCTAAACAAATGAACTCAAACAAATTTATCTCCAATAATGATCATCCTAGGATGATACGCTTTTTGGGGATTGCTTTAAGTGGTACTAGCTTTCGTAGTGTAATCCCCACCCTCTCATTCATGTCAAGTGTCTCTGGAGTAACGTTAACATTGCTGTCAAGCTCCCAGTCAAAAGAGTGAAGAAGGGAGGCTAGCCCAAGAGGAAGTACTCGGTGAGCTAAGGAAATGCCTATGCAAATTCGTCTTCCTGATCCGAATGGAATGAACTCAAAGTTTTGCCCTTTATAATCAATATTCGAGCCTATGAACCTCTCTGGTTTGAAAGACAAAGGGTCCTGCCAAGATTCCGGGTCCCTTCCGATTGCCCATGCGTTCACAAGAACTTGTGTATTTTTGGGTATGAGATACCCCATGAAGTTGGT
Source organism: Liquidambar formosana (assembly GCA_039720395.1). Lineage (NCBI taxonomy): Eukaryota > Viridiplantae > Streptophyta > Magnoliopsida > Saxifragales > Altingiaceae > Liquidambar > Liquidambar formosana. Next base: position 50,606 of record JBBPBK010000065.1, on the reverse strand, counting down.
GTCTTCTATGGCATTCCTCGGAAGCAGTAAAGGAGCTACAGGATGCAACCGTAGTGTTTCTTTCACCACAGCTTGCAGATATGGCAGTTCATCTATATCACTCTCTTCGACCTTCCTGTTTAGTCCAACGACTTGATCAAGCTCATCTTTAGCCTTTCTCATTGCCTCAGGGCTCCGGAGTAGCTCTGCCATGCTCCATTCAATAGTGCTGCTCGTAGTTTCTGATCCAGCAAAAAACATTTCCTACACCATTGTGCACTTCATTTGTGAGTTTGAATTCGACTCAAGCCGTCATGTTAATGAAACTAAAAGCGACTCAAATTAACAGTTCTAGCAAAAATGTATAAGCAGTTTTTTCTGGCAGCTAGCTTGTTACCAGTATGATAATAATTATGTTCTCGTCTGAGATTTTATCAGGGCCTTCCTTTCCGTCACCTTCATACTCCGACAAGACATCCAGGAAGTCCTTCCCCTTCTCTTTCCCAAATTGTTGCTCTTGCTCTTGAAACCTCTCTTTCACGTACCTAGACACAATACTCATGGCTCGTCCCATGTCCCGCTCCATGTTTTTCCTGATCCCCTGTGGATCTAACCATTTCAAGAATGGAAGGAAATCTGCCACATTAGGCTTCCCAAGCCACTCCATGAATTTGTTCATGGCATCGAAGAGCTCGGGTCCTTCCTTGGATTGCAACTCCAAGAGATCTCGTGATAGCATGATGTTACCAATCAGGTTGAATGCCATGAGGAAGAGGAAGTGAGGCACGTTCACCGCGCCAGATTCTCCCCGTGCACATGCTGCTGCAGCATCCTCCTCAATCCACCGCATCATGTTGTCAACCCACTTGCGCCTCAGGGGAGTCATCTCATTGATCCGCTTGCTGACCAGCAGCTCCGTTGAGCAGACACGCCTGATCATGCGCCAATATGCACCATACTGACCCAAAGCCATCGATCCTTGGTAGTAGTTTAATGCTGTCAATGCATCGGGACACTTGCGGTCAGAGAAAACAAGGTCATGATTTTTGAAGAGTTCAGCAGCGGCCTTGGGGGATTGTATGACCATGGAGTTTATGGATCCTAGCTTTAACCAAAGAACGGGTCCGTACTTGGGATAGAGTCTGTATAGTGTCTGGTGTGGCGTGGTTCCAAGATTGAACATGTTGCCAAACACAGGCCATCCCGGCGGGCCTGGAGGTCGCCGTTTGGTACTTCCTGTAGACTTTCTCTTGCTCTCGATTTGCAAAAGAAGTAGAGTTGCTGATAAAACAAAAATGGACCAAGCAAGTGAACCCCAGGTGAACTCCATTTTCCTTTAACTCTTCTCAAACTTCATTCTGCTCGACCCTTTATAACTGCTAATATCATATCACCTTCAGTCACAAATTAATTATTTTTTTTAAAAAAGGAAGAAGATAAATTGATTATCAACGACGGTTATTTGTTTACATGAAATTGAATTAATAGAAGTGAACCAAAAAAGAATTTAAAAAAAGAAATTAAATTAATGAAATATATGAGCAATGACTGTTCGAATCTATTGAAAATTAACTTCAGAGATGGAAGAGCATCTTCCCATGTGACATTAGTACGAATCTGACAGTAATAATGCAAATACGGAGCATAGCTAGTAAAGACTGAATAGTACGTATAGCTAGCAGCCAATGGTTACAATATATTATGGATGCCGAGTGAAGAGTGAAGGTCATTTTTGCAATGATATTTCGATGTTTCTGCAACCTTTGAGCAGATCCTTAGTACCCCACATCCTAGTGACAAACCGCCACAGAATTGAAAGGTGAGAAGATTATGTTAGATGCAATGTCATTTTCTTCCTATTTTCATTTGTTTTTTGATCTTTTTAAAATAGACGAATATTTTAGAACAGTGAAAACAGCAAAAACGACAGGTGAGACAAAAGAAATACTAATTTTTTGAAGAACAAATGTTATAGAAGTAGAAAAGAAATAATATTCCAGAAGTTAGAAGTGAGCCCACGGCACCAAAAATATCAAGGATTGAAGGTGAAACCAAAATTAAAAATTAAAAATTAATCCGAGGCTGGTCTTCTAGCTCTTTGAAAGTTTGATATGTGTGGTTCTGTATTTTCGATCTTTTTGATCATTGTGGGACAAAGGAAGTATTTATTTCCTTTTTCTTTTTTCTTTCTTTGTAAAGTTTCCAATGCAAAGTCATTTTTATTAAGCTTGGTTGGTCGGCACCTCTCAAATGTGGCAGTTTATTGTATTTTTGATTGATTCGAAACATGACTTTGAGGGAGGAAAAAAACTTTTTATCTCCCCAATCCAAAAGAAAATATTAAATAAATAAATAAAAAAGATTAAGAGAAAAATCCATCTTTGACCTTTCACTCAGTACATGCATCACCCCCAAGGGCAGACCTACGTTTGCCCTTGGGGGCTGTGGCCACCTCAAAATTTTTTAAAAACCATAGATCTCCCTTCAATTTGATAAGTGGGCACCCCATAGTTGATAAAGAGGCATCCCCAATTTCATCTTTTCCCTCCATACTTGATAAAGTGGCACCCCAATTTTATTTTTTCACCCCTAGCCTATTGTGGATGCCAGCTAAGCTTGAGAGATAACCAAATAATAAGACGAATGCATAGGTAAACATTCGTCTCTGTGGAGTAATTCCCAAAAATATACATGCTTATGTATATATGTTAGTATATAGGTGGCGACCCCAAACAAAAATTTCTAATTCCGCCCCTGATCACCCCTCCATCACTATTTTACGATAAGGCTAGCAAATCCAAGAGTTTGACAGAGTGAGTTGGATAGAATGAAGTTTTGGTTAAATTAGCCTAGTTATAACAAGACCATGACTCGGACAATTAATTCAATCACCAACTAATTTTGCATGCATAATACTTCTAAGGAAAGTTTTCTCCAAAACTTACAAATTAAAGGGATTTTTGGCCAAAACCCCTAAGTATAAGAGTAGTTTAACAATAGGTCCTATAAAAGAAACTGATTAGTGAAAACCCCTTTTACCACGATACAGACAAAAATACCCTCATTTTTCATTTTTATCAAATTTATATACTGTGCCATTAGACTATTGATACCGAAAATAAGGAGATTCAACCACCATTATACACGGCGAAACACATGCCCTAAAAATTGACATTCCAAATGGGAAAAGGCACCGGATTCTCGAGAAATCAAATTGGGAGGTTCATTCCATCATTCTTGTGCAGCGATTTGAAGCCTTTTCAGTTCCGATTCAACAGTAACAATAGCAAAAAGGAGTGAGTATATTCGTACCTTTATGACCTCCGACTCATGAATTGGGTTTTGATTTTTCGATTGCAATAGTATCATTTTACTGTTTTCTGTATAATTTTTGAAAGCACACAATAGTAAACCAACAATAAAGTAATACTGTTACACAAACTAACTACCAACAGTAAAGTGATACTATTGCACAAATTAACTTACCAACAGTAAAGTGATACTATCGCATAAACAAGTTGGTATAATTTGATACTGTTGCCATTCAAATACACTAACAACAGTAAAGTGATTCTGTTGATGTTTTAACACAACTACAACAATGGCAGCTCCCAAAAATCAACAGATCTAAAGTTACAAAAAAAGAAGAAGAAGAAGAAGAAGATGACAGCCATAGCGGGGTGGTAGTCGGAGAAGGTCGGTCGCCGTTAAAGAATAAAATCTTGTTTTCAGATCTGGTTTTTTTTTTTTCTTCCAGATCTGGTTTTTCTTCTTCTTCTTCTTCTTCTTCATCTTCCAAATCTTCACAGCCCCTTCCTCTCTCTCTCTCCCTTTCTTTCTGCCCTTCTCTCTCTCTCTCTCTCTCTCTCTAGATCTACTTCTTCTTCTTCTTCTTCTTCACGTACAGCCCCTCTCTCTTTCTCTCTCTCTCTCTCTCTCTCTCTCTCTCTCTCTCTCTCTCTCTCTCTCTCTCTCTCTCTCGCTGCCTGCCCCTCCCTTCTTCTTCTACTACATATCTGGTTTGAAACATACCCCAAAATATAAAAGGTTAAAATAGGTATTTTTAAAAAAACATTTCCTTTTGCTTAAAGAATCTTTTAAAAAAGGAGTTTTTGAGTTAAAAAATCTTATGATGGGTTTTTTGTTAAAAGCAATCCCCTAATAGGGGTTATTGCTAATTTCCCCCAAATTAAAATAATAATTTTTTTTAATGATTTTCATCACTTTTATTTATTTATTTATGATTTTCTTAAATTTTCATTTTTTATTATTCATATACGGAGTACCATATTTTCTTCCAAAAATTTACACCATTCTTAATGACTCTATATGAGACTTGTCACTTGTGTCTTACCAAATCCATTACTAGATTGTATGGTCCTTCTAGACATGATATGCTCGTCAAATATCAAGTCAGATAGAATGTTAAAATCTGCTTCAACCATAAATATGAAATTTCTTTTGAATGAAAATTGCAAGTTGATGGATCAAATAACTATTAGTTTCTCGATGAAGTTAAGTCAACTTCACAGTTCTTCCCCATCGGCTGGCAAAAGACAATGGATTCCTTCCACATTTTATGGAGTCATTTTCTTTCCATGACAAACAAAGATACTAGGTTTTTTTAATTGGTGGACTCAATGGATTCCTTTTCATAGTAAAATTTAATTAGCCACTAACAACGTAAGTGAGATAACTCCAAAATGTATCTCATCTCAATCTTTGAGATTAAAATATTTAATTTTTGTCTTTATTACGATTTCTAAATAAACTCATTTTAGGGTTATTATAGTTTATAAAAATTATTAAAAAAAAAAACATTATTAATAATGTTCTCATCCACTGGTTCAATGCTGGCCTCCAATGGGTAGAACTAATTTGCCACCTGTTCGATTAAAATCTTTCCATTTAATTTTCTGTCTTCTATAATTTCCAATCATCGTAGCATTTTTCTTTTTCTTTAGTATTAAATTTAAAAGAAATAATAAAAAATAAATTGAACTTTACTTATTTCAAGCTAAACCCATTTTCATTATTTTCATCCAATAGATTTTTATTTTTATTTTTATTTTTCCTTTCATGTCAAAGTGCCCCCTGTAATTTAGCTGATGGTACCATATCACATTCTGTCATTCAACCCATAAGAAAAAACATATCCCCACCCCACCCAACTCCCAGAGTTCATTGAAGAAGAAAAACAGAGGAAGCAAATCAAATCTTTCTTGCCCATGCTACATACCCATGTGTTTCTTCTATCTAATATTGCTAAATTTGTGGGGCCGCAACTTGGGAATTTAGGTAGAAAAAGTGGAAAACACTGTTCTTACTGGTTATTTTTACCATCTTTCCGTCAGTTCAGACATATTGAGTGGGATCATAAATAGTTTTAGTATTTATTTATTTATCTTTTGGTTTAGAACAATAGAAGGAGAATACGACAAACCCCAAGAAACCCTACTGATTTAAGTTTTAATTGTCCAAATTTTCGGTTATTCTAATTCTCACACAATACGGAGCGTTACTTGGGATGAAAAGTTGGTAAGAGTAGCAATATTGCTTATTGAAATAAGAGAGCAACACAAAATTTGTGGAATAGAAAAACTCTTTAATTAGGGAAAATTAGCATCATCACCTGCCAAGATTCATCCCTCTCCCCAGTTTATTTGCAATAAATGCAAACCATGGCCATTAATAGGTTGGGTATAGTAGGTAGAGAGTTGGGACCACAACCTCTGCATCCTCATTTGGTGCAATCAATTGTAACTTAAGAAATGAAGCTGTCCTCTTACTTTGGATGAAAGACTTTGCAGTCCACACAAAGCAAGAATTTCTGGGATTTAGATCATTCTATTGTTACCATTAATGGCAATGTAATGGTGACACCTTTGAACATCTTGTTAGAAGTAAACCAGGAAGTGAGATGCTAATCGATTGTGACCTGGACTGTGCTTAGCATTCCTCTAACTAGGAAAAACTTAACCTGGTGTTGCGTCCCCTCATACAGGGATTCATGCTGAGTGTATCCATAGAGAGAAATAAGTCGCCAATATTGTTGCACCCAAGCATCATAGAGCCTAATATGGATATCTCTATCACCTTACTATATTCATTGTATGCTTAAGTCGGAATTAGGTACGTAGTATCCATGGAACAGCATATGGAAGAGTTAAAACGAGATGGGCAAATTTAGGACCATAGTTTTTCTAGGATTACATGGTAAGATTAGGGAAATATATTGAATTGCATTAACAAGAATTCATATTGATGAAGGGCTTTGCAGAATACAAGAAGAAAACTAGTAGCAAATGCTCCACCGATATAATCTATGGCAGAGCATCCTCACATGGGGGAGTACACAATACATTATTTCATTCCACTGAAATAGCTAAACAAATGAACTCAAACAAATTTATCTCCGATAATGATCATCCCTGGATGATACGCTTTTTGGGGATTGCTTTAAGTGGTACTAGCTTTCGTAGCGTAATCCCCACCCTCTCATTCATGTCGAGTGTGTCTGGAGTAACGTTAACATTGCTGTCAAGCTCCCAGTCAAAAGAGTGAAGAAGGGAGGCTAGCCCAAGAGGAAGTACTCGGTGGGCTAAGGAAATGCCTATGCAAATTCGTCTTCCTGATCCGAATGGAATGAACTCAAAGTTTTGCCCTTTATAATCAATATTCGAGCCTATGAACCTCTCTGGTTTGAAAGACAAAGGGTCCTGCCAAGAATCCGGGTCCCTTCCGATTGCCCATGCGTTCACAAGAACTTGTGTATTTTTGGGGATGAGATACCCCATGAAGTTGGTGTCTTCTATGGCATTCCTTGGAAGCAGTAAAGGAGCTGCAGGATGCAACCGTAGTGTTTCTTTCACCACAGCCTGCAGATATGGCAGTTTATCCATATCACTTTCTTCGACCTTCCTGTTTGGTCCAACGACTTGATCAAGCTCTTCTTTTGCCTTTCTCATTGCCTCAGGGCTCCGGAGTAGCTCTGCCATGCTCCATTCAATAGTGCTGCTCGTAGTTTCTGATCCAGCAAAAAACATTTCCTACACCATTGAGCACTTCATTTGTGAGTTTGAATTCAACTCAGGCCGTCATGTTAATGAAACTAAAAGCGACTCAAATTAATAGTTCTAGCAAAATGTATAAGCAGTTTTTGCTGCAGGCAGCTAGCTTGTTACCAGTATGATAATAATTATGTTCTCGTCTGAAATTTTATCAGGACCTTCCTTTCCGTCACCTTCATACTCCAACAAGACATCCAGGAAGTCCTTTCCCTTCTCTTTCCCAAATTGTCGCTCTTGAACCCTCTCTTTTACGTACCTAGACACAATACTCATGGCTCGTCCCATGTCCCGCTCCATGTTTTTCCCAATCCCCTGTGGATCTAACCATTTCAAGAATGGAAAGAAATCCACGACATTAGGCTTCGAAACCCACTTTATGAATTTGTCCATGGCATCGAAGAACTCGGGTCCTTCCTTGGATTTCAGCTCCAAGAGATCTCGTGATAGCATGATGTTACCAACCAGGTTGAATGCCATGAGGAAGAGGAAGTGAGGAATGTTCACCCCGCCAGATTCTCCCCGTGCACATGCTGCTGTAGCATCCTCCTCAATCCACCGTATCATGTTGTCAACCCACTTGCGCCTCAGGGGAGCCATCTCATTGATCCGCTTGTTGACCAGCAGCTCCGTTGAGCAGACACGTCTGATCACGCGCCAGTATGCACCATACCGACCAATAGCCATCGATCCTTGGTAGTAGTTCAATGCTGTTAATGCATCGGGACACTTGCGGTCAGAGAAAGCAAGGTCATGATTCTTGAAGAGCTCGGCGGCGGCCTTGGGGGACTGTATGACCATGGTGTTTATGGTTCCTAACTGCAACCAAAGAACGGATCCATACTTGGGATAGAGTCTGTATAGAGTCTGGTGTGGCGTGGTTCCGAGATCGAACATGTTGCCAAACACAGGCCATCCCGGCGGGCCTGGTGGTCGCCGTTTGGTACTTCCTGTAGACTTTCTCCTACTTTGCAGAAGTAGAGTTGCCAATAAAACAAAAATGGACCAAGCAAGGGAACTCCAGGTGAACTCCATTTTCCTTAAACTCTTCTCAAACTTCATTCAGCTGGCTCTTTTCCCTAAATGGTAAGATTTTTAAACCTTATTCCGACTTTGGTGTGATTTTAAACTTTATTCTTAGACAGCGCTAAATCGTGGTTGCTAACCACGATTTTAATAAAATCGTGGTTAGCAACCACGATTTTACGTTGGGTATACAAATCCGTCTTTGTAACACTGGTATCAGCATAAAAATTTTATACGCTAAAATCGTGGTTGAGAACCACGACTTTTAGAAATCGCGGTTGGCAACCACGATTTCAGCAAGAATCGTGGCACAGCCGTTGGATGTGATCCAACGAATAGAAAGTGTGCTGATGTAATGAAAGGAAAACAAGTACTCTGTGAAAAACTTTTGGCAGACCTTTTTTTTTTGTTTTTTTTTTTTGGTAAACTTTTTGGCAGACCTTGGGTAAAGCACATGTCCCCTCCCCATCCCTTTCTCTCTCTCTCTTTCTCCCCCTTTCCCAGTTTCTCTCTCATTCTCTCCTACACTTGCTCCCTTGGAGGTTGGGACTGAACACAACTGAACGCTGGCGACTCTCTCGCTCCTTCTCTTCTTCTCTGATCTCTTCTTTCTTTCTTCTCTTATTCTTATTCTTTTTTGTTTTCTCTCGAAAATCAGAACCATTGTTACACCATTGCTGCAAGAATTAAAAAACCCATATAACTCAAAGCAAATCCCAACCTTTACAGCAGATGGCCAATGGCATCTTCAAGGCTGAGTGGATTTGTTTTACCGGCGAACGGCGAGTGGATCTCCTCAACAAACGCAAAGCAGATCTGCTTTTCTAGTGGCATCTTCATCCTTAAAGGTTTTCCGACGGCATCTTTAACCTCAAAAGTTTTCCGGCGAACGACAAGTGGATCTTCACGGCCAATGATGGATCTGGTGGGTGATATTGATGGAGATTAAGATGAGAAAAATGGGGTTTTTTTTTACTAAACAAGATAGCCCTGTGTACAACATCCATTTCCTTTCAAGTAAATAAAATCCCCTTTCAAACAACAACAAATAATAAAAAGTTGGATCAGAGTTTGTGGTCAAAAGATCAAGATTATTTCCTTCGTCTTCTTTTTTTTTTCCAATTTTTTCAATATATATTGGAATGTTTTGGGAATTGTTGTCGGAAAAAAGGTTTTTTGTCAAAAAATATTAGTGAAGCAACTTTGGGATCAAAGGCCATGGCTGAAAACAGATGCCGTCGTCGGAGAAAAAATGGGGTTTCTTCCCGTGGAAGAGGGAGTTGCTCGTCGCCGGCGGGGTTGAAGGGGATTCGATCTTTTCCTTCCTTAAAATCGCGATTAGCTTTTGGGGGGTTTCACTTGCGGGAGAAATGGGCAGAGAGACTGGGGTTTCTCTGACGAGATGGCGCCGTGCCGTCGACGGGTGGTGAAGCCGGACTGTCGTGTGCAGTCGACGAGTGGTGGGAGCACTGACGGTGAGAGAGAGTGTGGTGAGATCGCGAGCGGGAAATGGCAACCCCAAGTCACGATCTGATATTTGGGGGTTTCATCGACGGGAGAAGAGCAAGAAAGAGTGGAAGAGGAGAGAGAGAGTGAGCGAGTGAGAGTGGAAGGGGAGAGAGAAAGGGCGACGGGGTGCAATGGTGCAGGGGGTGCAGGGGTTTCACCTGCGGGAGATATGGGCGGACGGGCGAGGGTTCAACCTGTGATTTTGGGTTAAAATCGTGACTACCAACCACGATTTTAAAGTATATAAATTTTTGTACAGATATGAGCGACAAAATAAAGGATCCGTATACCTGCCTAAAATCGTGTTTGCTAACCACGATTTTAATAAAATCGTGATTAGCAACCACGAATTATCGCTGTGTAGGAATAAAGTTTAAAATCACACCAATGTCGGAATAAAATTTAAAAATTCTACCATTTTGGGAAAAGAGCCTCATTCAGCTCGACCCTTTATAACTACTAATATCAGATCACCTTCAGTCATAAATTATTATTATTTTTTTTTTAAAAAGGAAGATGAGAATTGATTGTCAACGGTTAAGATTGCGTGGTAAGATTTATATGCTATTTTGATTTATAATTTATCCAGCTGGATGCCATCCACGCAGTATGTGGTACAATTTTTTTATTTTTTATTTTTTTTTATATGCTCCTTCCATTGTGAAATACGTCCTCTAGGGTGAAGTCATTTTGAATAAAAAACAAGTGACTTTTTGGAGCTTCACAACGATTTCAATCTCCCATGAATGGTCACTAGATTTTGGGTGGCCCTACCTATTGCACGTATTTGAGGATGGGACACTTGTACGTAGGAGTCTCTTGGGTATTTGTTCTTAGCATCTTGCTAAATTTAGATACTTTCCTTGGGGGAGAGATCAGTGCGGAGTTTTAAAAACTCAGTAGGCTGTCGAGTTCATCTCAATTATCTATTTCGGTTTTAGATAATTGAAATTAAAATATAAAAAAGTTATCAAAATGTTTTTATAGAAATAATTTTTTTAATTTTTAATTTCAATCGTTTAAAATCGAGATGAACTGTTGAAATGAGTTTGGCACCGTTCTGAGTTTTTAAAACTTAGCACTGAATCGAAGTCCCTTGCCTTGGTTTTAATTTGGTGTTTTATTTGGACAGTGGTTCTGGTTTAGGACCGTGATAATTTGTGTCTTGATTAATAAAAATGGTTTTCGTTGCTGATTCCTCCACACACAAAAAATAAAAATAATAACAACATCTACATGTCTACTTGATAAAGAGAGAATTTGAACCACATACTAGAGAAAACGATTTGTTTACATGAAATTGAATTAATTGAAGTGAACTAAAAAAAAAAAAGAAAAAAAGAAATTAAAGTAATGAAATATGTGATTATGTGAGCAATGACTGTTCAAATCTATTGAAAATTGACTCCAGAGATGGAAGATCATCTTCCCATGTGACATTAATACGAATCTGACTGCAATAATGCAAATAGGGCGATAGCTAGTACGGACTGAATACTATAGCAAATTAGAGCAGAGCCTTAGTACCCCCACATCCTAGCTTCTGACAAACCACAGAAGGGTGAGAAGATCATGTTAGATTCATGCATTGTTATTTTCTGGCTATTTTAAATGGGTCTTTGAGTCCTACTAATGTGGCATTCCAATATTGACACTTGTACGGCTACCTATTTGCAAGTTATCGGATTTTTTTTAAAGAAAAAAAATCATTGCTCTTTTAACATATATATATATATATATATATATATACATATATGTCCTTTTTCTTTCACATTATGTTAGAGCACATGAATCCTAAATACGCGAAACACAACCCAAATTCGTTAATAAGAATTATAAGAACAGTGAGAACAACAAAAAAGACCTGTGAGACAAAAGAAGTACTAATTTTTTGGAGAACAAATGTTAATAGAAGTAGAAAAGAAAAAATATTCCAAAAGTCAAAAGTGAGCCTACAGTGCCAAAAATATCAAGGATTGAAGGTGAAACCAAAATTAAAAATTAATCAGATGCTGGCCTTCTAGCTCTTTGAAAGTTTGATATGCGTGGTTCTGTATTTTCGATCTTTTCGATCATTGTGGGACAAAGGAAATATTTATTTCTTTTTTCTTTTTTCTTTCTTTGTCAAGTTTCCAATGCAAAGTCATTTTTATTGAGCTTGGTTGGTCGGCACCTCTCAAATGTAGCAGTTTATTGTGTTTTTGATGTTGTATTTTAAATATAAAATAAGTATTTCAAAAATCCAAAGTTTTTCTTGAAAGAGTTTTAGTGGGTTTATATAGTATCTCACTTATTATATATGGTATCATGTGTTGGGATGTAAGGAGTCCTCATGTGCACATGAGACGGAATCCAATCGAGTGATTTGCAGGACAGGAGTCCGAAAATTGACTTAGTCAGGTGCGTCACGAGAGTACGACGTGCGGGCAGGGGGGTGCAAATCCTGAATATTTGGCTTCGCATGTGCGGGCAGGTTTACCCGCATTTTGCTACTTTGATTTTTGGTTACTGGGTTATCCGCGACCCAGTTCAGCAACCCATTTTAAACCAATAAATTTTATGACCGTTTTATGACCGTTGGGAATTTATAACCGGATTTATTTTATGATTTTATAACCGTTGGAATTCATTACTTTTATGACTATTGGGATTTAAACCAGAATTTATTTTGTGTTTTATACCAAAATTTAATGTATTTATTTGGTGACCGTTTTTTAATTGTTGGGTTCTTTTTCTAAAGCTTAATATACCAATTGTTTTGAAGAAAAGGACACAAAAAAAAAAAACAAAGTCTATTTTCATTTCCATTCTACAATTTCGTTTTTCATAGAAAGGAGCATTCTGAGTTCTTCATTTTTTCCTCCTACATTTGCGAGTGCACGCTTGTGGGAGTCCGGTTGTTGAATCCTGGAGGGTAGAGCGCTGTAACCTACTGCACCGAGTTGAATACTCAGAGGGGCGGAACTACTCTTAAGGACAGTGTCTTGTACACGCCTCAACCGACACTGTTTGTATTTCTGCAATTCTTGTACTAGTTTTATTTTATACAGTAGCATCTACTCTATTATTTTCCAACATTTGATTGATTCGAAACATGACTTTGAGGGAGGGAAAAAACTTTTTATCTCCCTAATCCAAAAGAAAATATTAAACAAATAAATAAAAAAGATTAAGAAAAAAATCCATCTTTGACCTTTCACTTAGTACATCACCCTCCATCAATATTTTATGATAAGGCTAGCAAATCCAAGAGTTTGAGAGAGTGAGTTGGATAGATTGAAGTTTTGGTTAAATTAGCCTAATTATAACAAGACCATGACTCAGACAATTAATTCAATCACCAACTAATTTGTCATGGATAATATTTCTCAGGAATGTTTTCTCCAAAACTTTTCTTTTTTTTTTTTTTGATCGGCAAAAAAAAATTATATATTAATAAAAGATCACTTCTCAGCAAGGATCTAAGAAGAGAGAGTTACATAAAGAAATAACCTCACAACCAATCCAAAACCCCAGCAATGTGAAAATAAGAAACAGCTGCTCCACCCAACCACCAAAAATACAACATAACTATAAGCTTTGATGAAACTTACAAATTATAATTATAATTTTTTTTATAATGATTTTCATAATTTTTTTAATGATTTTCTTAAATATATTTTCATTTTTTTATTAATCATATATGGAGTACCATATTTTCTTCCAAAAATTTACATCATTCTTAATAAGTTTATATGAGACTTGTCACTTGTGTCCAACCAAATCCATTACAAGTGTTACCATGTATAGTTTCCATACCGTATAGAGTAGTATTATACTTGTATTATACCTAGGAATATTCTTTTGTATATGTACTATACGTACACATTGAAATACAAGGGTTTTATCCCTCATTACATTCTCTTTCTCTTTCTCTTTCTGTCATAATATGGTATTAGAGCCAGTGTTGGCCATCCACAACTGTTGAATAGTATTATACGTGTATTATACCTAGAAATATTTCCAGCATATTCAAGGAATATGACAGTATTATTTCCCGAGTGTATACCTATATATAGTCATTCTTGTACATGTATTATATATACACATTGAAATACAAGGGTTTTATACCTCATTATCTCTCTCTTTCTGTCGTAATAACAAGATTGTATGTTCCTTCTAGACACAATATACTCATCTAATATCAAGTAAGAATATTAAAATCTGCTTCAACCATAAATATGAAATTTCTTTAATGTGGATGAAAATTGTGAGTTGATGGTTCAAAAAACTATTAGTTTCTGGATGAAGTTAAGTCAACTTCTCAGTTCTTCCCCATTGGCTGGCAAAAGAAAATGGATCCCTTCCACGACATGTTGTGGAGTCATTTTCCTTCTACCACAAACAAGGATGCTAGTTTTTTTAATCGGTGGACTCAATGGATTCCTTTTCATAGTAGAATTTTATTAGCCACTAATAACGTAAGTGAGATACTCCAAAATGTATATCATCTTAATCTTTGACATTAAAATATTTAATTTTTGTCTTTAATTTAAGGTTATTATAATTTATAAATTTAAAAAAAAAAAAAAAAACCATTATTAATAATGTTCTCATCGATTGGTTCAATGCTGGCCTCCAATGGCATGGGTAGAACTAATTTGCCACCTGTCCTAATTAAAATCTTTCCTTTTAATGTTCTAGCTTCTATAATTTCTAATCTTCCTAGCATTTTTCTTTTTCCTTAATATTAAATTTAAAAATAGTAATAATAATAAATAAATTATGCTTTACTTATTTCAAGCTAAACCGATTTTCATTATTTTCACCCTATAGATTTTTATTTTTTTTAATGTCAAAGTGCCCTCTATAATTTAGCTGATGGCACCATATCCCCTTCTGTGTGAGGCTAAACAATTTAACCGCCTGTAACTGAAGGATATGAAGTGTAATACTGTAATTTCCAAACCAGAGGACAGAAGTAGCTCTGCCAAGCTCCATTCAATAGTGCTACTCGTAGGTTCCGATCCAACAAAAAACATTTCCTGCACCGGCCATTGAGCACGTCATTTGTGAGTTTGAATTTGACTCAAGCCGTCATGTTAATGAAACTACAAGCGACTCAAATTAACAGTTCTAGCAAAATGAGATACATGAAGCAAATACAATCCTCCCAAAGCTAGCTTGTTACCAGTATGATTATAATTATGTTCTTGTCTGAGATTTTATAGGACCTTCCTTTCCGTCACCTTCATACTCCAATAAGACATCCAGGAAGTCCTTTCCCTTCTCTTTTGCAAACTCTTGAACCCTCTTTTTCACGTACCTAGACACCATATTCATGGCTCGTCCCATGTCCCGCTCCATGTTTCTCTTGATCCCCTGTGGATCTAACCATTTCAAGAATGGAAGGAAATCCGCCACATTAGGTTTCGCAGCCCACTCCATGAATTTGTCCATGGCATCGAAGAACTCGTGTCTTTCCTTGGAGTGTAACTCCAAGAGATCTCGTTATAGCATGATGTTACCAACTAGGTTGAATGTCATGAGGAAGAGGAAGTGAGGCATGTTTACGACGCCAGATTCTCCCCGTGCACATGCTGCTGCAGCATCCTCCTCAATCCACCGCATCATGTTATCAACCCATTTGCGCCTCAGGGGAGCCATCTCATTGATCCGCTTGCCGTTCACCAGCTGCATTGAGCAGATACGCCTGATCATGCGCCAGTATGCACCATATATACCGACCTATAGCCATCGATCTTTGGTAGTAGTTTAATGCTGTCAATGCAGCAAGACACTTGCGGTCAAAGAAAGCAAGGTCATGATTCTTGAAGAGTTCGGCGGCGACCTTAGGGGACTGCATGACCATGGTGTTTATGGATCCTAACTTCAACCAAAGAACGGGTCCATACTTGGGATAGAGTCTGTATAGTGTCTGGTGTGGTTCCAAGATCGAACATGTTGCCAAAAACAGGCCATCCCGAAGGGCTTGGAGGTCGCCATTTGGTACTCCCTGTAGAGTTTCTCCTGCTCAGCAGCATAAGTACAATTGCTGACAAACATGGACCGAGGAAGTGGACTCCAGTTTCCTTTAACTCTTCTCAAACTTCATTCAGCTCGACCCTTTATAACTACTAATATCACCTTCAGTCATTAAATAAATTTAAAAAAAAAAAAAAAAAAAGGAGGAAGGATTATGGAAAATTGAATATCAACTGTTAGGATTGTGTGATAAGATTTACATACTATTTTAATTTATAATTTAGCTAGCTGGATGCCATCCTTCTATTATGAAATACGTCCACCAGGGTGATTGAAGTCATTTCCTCGTTAACAAAATTGACCTTGAACCATTGTCTAAGGGGCTATTTGGTAAACTTGAAAATCCGGCCAATTGAGGATAAATCTGACTGGTTTTGATTTCACATTATTTGACAAATTTCTTTTTCTTGCTAATCAGTTTAGTTTTGTCTTAAAAATAAAGTATAAACACAGTTTTTCAAATCAATTGTAACTTACTTTATTTAAAAACCAAATAACTATAATGGATCAAACCCAATCTAATCTAATTTTTGAGGTTTTCAGATAGGCCTAAACTCTAATGAATAGCCATTAGGTTTTTTTTTTACATTACCTATTGTACGTATTTAGGATGTGACACTTGTACGAGTCTACTTAATAAAGAGATGGAGTAGAAGTGAAACAAAAAAGGAATTTTTTTACATGAAATTGAATTACTACAAGTTGAACCAAAAAAAGCAAAAAAATAAATAAATTAATAAATTAATAAAAGATGTGAGCAATGACTGTTCGAATCAATTGAAAGTTAACTCCAGACACGCAGATCATCTTTCTATGTGACACTAGCAATAATGCAAATAGGGAGTGTAGCAATAACGCAAAGACTGAAAAGTACAGCAAACTGTGGTTACAATAATGGAGCAAACTGTGGTTACAATAATGGATCTCGACTGCGATCACTTTTGCAGTGATATTTTGATGTTTTTGGAAGCCTAGATGAATGCAGCCAAATCATAGCAGTCTTATAGCATCTTCAATGGTGTGATAAAAAGTGTATTATTTATATATTTTTAGCAATAGTACATTTTACTGTTCTTCCAATAGTATGTTAGAGGATGTGCTAAAAATAAAATAATAAATCGCCGTTGTATTATATTTGACACACCCTTACTCTAATAGTATCTTGGGAAGGATCATTAGTGGTGTGAGACTCAAAACCTATAGCATGGAAAAAGTCATTGCATGTCATTGACAATGATAGACATCGGATTTTTTGCGCTAACTTTTTCTTCTTGATTAGTTTCCTAATTTGTATATTTCAAGCTCTTTTGGTTTTTTCTTTGAGACTTGTTTGGTCTCCTTCGCCCTAGGGCTTGTATTTTCTTTGTAAACCTCTTTTTTTCCATCTTGCAATATGCAAACTTACTTACCCAAAAAAAATAAAAAAAAAAATAATAATAATAATAATTTGCTAAAAAATAATTTTTTGTTTGGTAGCTAAACTTGGGGTGCATATTAAGAAGATCGAGAAAAAAAAAATGTCAAAATCATTGCGCCATTTTCAACCTTGAATATCTTGCATGAGGCTACCAATGGTCTTTGGGTCTAATGACATATCCCGTCCTAATAGGGGCATAGGATTTGTGGAGGTTTTACTTTCAATTTCATGTAGGTGCGTGTATTTGTATGTGTCTTCTCCTATTGTTTGGTGAAAAAAAAACAAAAAGAAAAAAAAAACTATCCTGAGGCCCAATTTTTGCCCCTCATCCAAAGAAAGGCAATGGCCCAATTTTTGTTTTTCCATTTTGGGGCATCATCGTTTCGGCATGTGGTGATTGATGAGATTTTAGTTAGGTTTGCCTCAAAATTTATTTATTTATTTATTTTGCTCTTTTTTTTTTCTTTTTTTTTCACTTTGCGGTTTTAGTAGTTTTCCGCCCTTCACAGCTATTCAACGGTTCAACCCAACTTTGGCTATGGCTATGACTGAACCACGTTGGATATAAATGCGAAGGAGAATTTTCTGCCACACCTGATTATGCGCTTTTTATTAGTTTGCATCTCCAAAACTTGAATTACCAACTAGATGATGACGCCAAAATGGAAATTCTCCCATAATACCTTATATCATGCATGAGTGGCCTGAATGTCTTACACATCCACTGTCCCAGATTGGGCAACTCACCCAAGTTTGTAGCTAGGAAGCTGGGCCTTCGGATTAAAGAAATACCGGCCCAGCCTTGTTACCATTTTATTTTTTCGTTTTTGTTTTTGAGGATTAACGATTAGGAATATCTTAGCCTTACTCCGGCCGCAGTTTTAGCCTAAACTAATCTCTTAATGGCCCATATGAGACATTCCATACCTACACAAGCAAAGATAATTACAATGAATTGAAATGATGACATTTAGAAAGCACACCCAAGACCTAATCACTAAATCAATACCGCAAGGGAGTTACCAAATTAGTAATACATGAAGCGTATTTGTTTGGACAATGCGCGCTATGCGAAGTTCCATATTACAATACCATATAGACAACACCATGTCCATTGCCACATCATGGATTTTTTGTCGAGATACTGAATATCTTGGAAGGTATTTTGTCAACCAAATCATTCCACGTCAGATACTATAAGTAGGTGTAGCAACTAGAAGCTGTTTATTGCATTTCCCTTCTTATAAACAGTGTTGAAACTTTTAAAGCCATCTTAAGAAAAAATTTCCATCAAAACGCTATATTCAACAATAACTTTGCAAACAAAATACTGGTATCTCGTGCCAAATCAATGGACAAAAATTCCCAGATCGGAGAGAAGAAAAAACACAGGATTGTTTACTACTCTTCCTTTATGTTAAGCTACGGAGATTTTGTATGATGAAGACAATCTGCTTTACTTGATATTCTTATTCATTGTGTATAAATATATACAATATATGAATAAAAAAAGAAGATGAATAAAAAAAGAAGAAAAGAAAATGATTGATATGGGAGAGTGATGTGAGTGTGAGAGAGATAGAATATGGGAGTATAAGACAAAGCGTGAGAGGATAAAGGAAAGTGTGTGGGAGAGTGATGAGTGTGACACAAAGCATGGGAGAAAAAATGAGTGGATAAAATAATATAGACAAAGGTTGGCTACTCAACGTTGAGTAGCCATTCCTACTGAAAAAAGATGTGGCATGTTATACGATTGCCACACATCCTGAGTTTTAGAGAAGAAACATGCTGCTCGTGACCACTGTAATGCAGTTATCTCATTTTTTTTCTTTGAGACCAAAATACCCCTACTCTCCATTCCAATTTACTTTTCTTTATCCAAACATGTCCAAAATCTCTGTTTTAATTTCTACTCTTTTCTCCATTCAACAGGGCCGGCCCTGACTTTTTGGAGGGCCCAAGCGAACTCAAAAAATGAGACCCCTTATACTTATTCACACACCAAAAAATATATATTTTTACGTACTCAAAATTTTTTTTTTTCCTAGTATATATCAACTCAAAGTTTTCTCGCCTATATAGTTACTAATATTTGCTTATATAAATGAAGGTAACAAAAAATCATTACAAGAATATCAAAAGCTATAATTCATACTTCTTGCTCTATAACTTAGCAAAATTCATTGTTACAATAAGAACAATACACAAAACAAAATCTAAAGTTATAATTCCAAAAAACAAAAAACCCAATGCATCGAAGTATCACTTAAATATTTGTAATGCCTTTTAGTTTTTGTTTAGATAGTTGGGTTTTAGACTTATTCTTTGAACTGGACTTGGGCCTTTAGATTTGTTTTTGGTGCCTCATTCACAATCATTACATGTGTTTTTTTTTCTCTTGGGCTAACCCAATCACAGGTATTGCATTTGCTGTTGGGGCCCCTTTTTTCACCCAAAAAGGTGGTGCCCTAAGCCACCACATTGAAAAATTATAGTCAGGGCTGGCCCTGCCATTCAATCCACTCCATTTTTTATAACCCGCAACTGTAATCCCACATATATATCCCTTTCTCTCTCCAAACGTTATTAAAAAAAAAAAAGAAAAAAGAAAAAAGAAAGAAGGAAATAATTCTCAACCATCTCCCACCGCCAAATTTGGGTTTATTGTGTGGATTCAGAGATCGAAGGAAGAGAAGGGAAATATGGGTTTATTTAATTTGTGAGTCATCTTCTATTGTTATTGTGTGGAAATATATCTGAACTGAGGTTTCAACTCGGGATGGAAGGTTCAAGTCTGAAACGCTGACACGTGGCGAAGATTGCTCAACCAGGCCAACCACAACGCACGTGATTCGCCTCCGAAGATCCAGCTCGGGGCAAGGAGTTAAAACACTTCACTTGACACGTGGGAGGCCTACACGGTGGGACCCGCTACAGGGCACGTGATCTCCCAACTCGGTTCTTGGCTTTCACCTCGGGGCACCTGTCTTATGACTCATACTACAGTCCAAATCCTACTACAGTCCAAAACTGTCCTAGCAGCTGTAATTCCTGACACAGCGGTTACAAGAAACCACGATTCTCTGGCCAACCATGGTCACTAGACTATGGTCAGACGGTTATGGGCAAACCATGGTCAGATCTGACCTAACCCAAGCAGTTATCTGACCTCACATGGTCAGTCCGTACAGGTGGGTATAAAAAGAATACGATACAGCCTAATTTGGTAAGCTACAGTACCCTAATTCTCTGAGATTCATCTTCTTCCTTGCCTCATTCTCCACAGTGCAGCTTTCTGACTTAAGCTTCGGAGAGGGCACGGCCAAAACCCACCTTGGCCTACCCTCTGACCCATTTTCCAAGCTTGTGATTGCAGGTCCAGGCGAGGGAACAAGCTCCATCATCAACACGTAGTTCGGGGAGAAAGATTTTACCCCGTACAATTTGGCGCCGTCTGTGGGAATCGAACGATAAGATGGCTACACCACCTCCGCCCACCTTCGGGCGAACCAGATCTGGAGCGAACTTTACTCGCGTAGACCAAGCCATTACAGGCGATGCTGGGAAACGAGCAGAAACCCAGCCTCCACAGACCAACCCGCCATTGCTTGCGGCGGGAACCAGTCAGCTTCCTCCGATTCAACAACATCATATCTCCCCTGAAATGTCTGCTGTCCTACATTCTCTCGATGACCAGCCTGTTCTGAAAGCCGCCTTCGATAAGGCTGTAACAAACAACCCCAACCCAGCGGCGGTAGTGGAACTGATTGCAACCATGCAATCGGAGATTCAATCGGCGCAGCTCGCAAAGCTAAATGCGGAGCAAAATTACCACCGCTACCTCCAGCGAACTTTTGCTCCTCGCGGAGTTAATATTGTCGCTGAGGAGGCTAGCCAAACCAGTCCACTCCGTCGCACCAGGCATCAGGAGAGCTCACCCAGGCCAGGGGCCTCACACCACCACCACCACAGCAGACATGACGATCAACCACGATTAACTGATCCAGAACAGAGACATCTGGGAGGGGGAGATGAACAACATCATGCGCTGATTCAGAGGTCCCCAGAACGCAGTTCAAGGCGTTCAGAACATGCGCGAAGGTGGAATGAGGACCACCCAAGACCTCGTTCTCAGGTGCGTTCTGGGCACGAAGTTCACAGAGAAGAGAGACGCTATCACAGGTCTCGGTCTCTTGAAAGAAGGGGGGAGAGAAGTACTGGGGGGACGAGCAGAAAGCACTCTCGGTCACCCAGGCGTGAAAGAAACGAGGAAGAAGCCTCCAAGAGACACCGGGGTAACCAGAGTAGAGGGGGATACAGACCTGAAAGCCTCGCTATAGCTCGGAGCCCATTCACACGATGGATTCAACGGGTCCCAATCCCACGAGGGTATTCCGAGATAACCTTTACTCTTTACTCTCTTTCAATAGACCCCGACCATCATTTGAATTATTACTTGCAACGTATGTCGTTATATGCTGGAAACGAGGGTTTTCTCTGCAAAATATTCCCCATGAGTTTAGGGGAAGTGGCTCTCAAGTGGTGGGCCAAGATCCCAGACGAATCTATTGACAGCTGGCACGAACTGAGCAAGCTGTTCAAGAAAAGGTTCATCACCAGCTGTAAATTCCCGAGGACCATGCAGAACCTATACGAGCTGAAACAGAAAGATGGGGAGGGACTTCGGGAATTCTCTCAGAGGTTCTGGGAGGTCTACAATGAGATTGACGAGCCCATTGAGAAGAATGCGATGGATCTGTTTCGTCTCGGGTTGAGGAGGCCGTCACCTCTGTTTAAGGAGCTCACTGTTAATCCCCCCAGAAACCTAGCCAAGCTACTCTCCACTGTAGCCAATTATTCCAAGTTGGATGATTTTTACACTCCACAGTCTGCCAAAACTGGCGAAAAAGATGACAAGAAAAAGGACCCTAGGTCACAAAGGGATAATCCCCGAGGAGAGAAATCTAGGCCACCCACCAATCCAAACCAGGCCATCTTCACTGTATTTACTCTCCCCATCTACAAGTTAATGAAGGCACTGGAGAACAAGGACTTCTTCCAGAAACCTCGACCTATGTTCGCGGAGCCCGAGAAGAGAAATAAGAAGCTGTTTTGCAGTTACCACAAGGATCATGGCCACAGGACAGAGGACTGTAAGGTTTTGAAGTACAACCTCGAGGCTTGGGCCAAGGAAGGAAAACTCGATGAGTTTATAGCCCGAAAGGATAAGGGACAGCCATCCGAGCAGAAAAAACCCGAGAACAGGGCTCCTCAATCCACTCAACCAAAGATCCTCGGGAGGATTGATATGATCACCGGAGGATATGAGGAAACCGCTCTGTCAACCAGCCAGCTTAGGGCACAATATAGGATGGCGTGTCAAGATGCTGAAGTCAGTGATATTGGAGACGAGCCAATACTGTTACCTCAGAGTGAGGGAGAAAATGGTGAGAAACTGCTTTTCTTCGGGGATGCCGAGACTGATGGGACGGTACACTGCCCGCACAACGATGCTCTAGTTGTCCGCATGCTCATAGGGAACTACGACGTGGGCAAAGTCTATGTGGATAACCGGGCATCTGTGAACGTCATGTTTCAGAAATTGTTCAGTCAACTCGGGCTCAAGGACTCCGACCTGAAGCCCTGCCACGTCAGCCTGAAAGCTTTTAATGGCAACATGACTTTCCCATTGGGGCAGATAACGCTCCCAGTTCGGGCCGGGCCAGTGCAATCCATGGAGACGTTTGTGGTAATCCAGGAAAGGTCAGCTTACAATGTGATACTCGGGCGACCTTGGATTCATGCTATAAAGGCTGTCCCATCCTCCTACCACCAATCCATCAGGTTCCCGAGCCCAGAAGGGATCATGGAGATAAAGGGAAATCAGGCGGCGGCCAGGGAGTGTTTTCTGGCAGAGTATGCAGGCCACTCAGCATCTTCTGAGGACAAACTGAAGTCCAAGGTCCCACGCCTTCCCAGCTCGGGAACTGGCAAACTCAAAGCCCCGAGGCAAGAGCCTGAGCAGAAGAAAAAAGCCAAGATTGACGAGGTCCCCTTGTAGCAACGAAAGGGAGAACGGCCCGGAGTAGAAGAGACAGCTCTGGAACCCGCAGATAGAACGGGGGAGGAGCTAGTGAAAAAGATAATCAACCCTGATGATCCAGAGAGGTTTTTCTGGATAGGAAAGTCATTAAATGAAACCCACGCAGCAGAGCTATTCGAGTTTTTGAAGAAAAACATCGATGTATTTGCTTGGTCACCCCATGAAATGCCAGGAATTGATCCCAGAATTATTACTCATGAGTTACAAGTGAACCCGAATTACAAGCCAGTGGTTCAGAAGCAACGAAGGTTGTCAGATGATAGAGCCGAAACAGTTTCTGCCGAGGTTGATAAGCTTTTGAAAGCAGGGTTCATCAGAGAAGTAAAGTACCCGAGTTGGCTGGCCAATCCCGTATGTGTAAGAAAGAAGACAGGGGACTGGCGAGTCTGTATCGATTTCACAGACCTCAATAAAGCGTGCCCAAAGGACAGTTTCCCCTTGCCTAAGATTGACCAACTTATAGACTCTATCTCGGGGTATGAAAGACTGAGCATATTTGATGCCTACTCGGGTTACCATCAGATTCCAATGGCAGAACACGACCAAGACAAGACTGGGTTCGTTACTCCTAGAGGAACGTACTGCTACAAGGTGATGCCGTTCGGGTTAAAGAATGCAGGGGCCACCTACCAACGTCTTGTTAGCAGGATGTTTGAAGGACTGATTGGCAAAAACCTTGAGGCGTACGTTGATGACACTATTGTTAAGAGCAGCTCAGAGAAAGATCATCTGACAGACCTAACTGAGGCTTTTGCCCGACTCAGGGAGTATGGAATGAAGTTAAATGCGAAGAAAAGCTCATTTGGCATAGGTTCGGGAAAATTCCTTGGTCACTTAGTTTCAAGAAGGGGGATCGAAGCAAATCCAAGTAAGATTGAGGCGATAAGAACCTTACGTACTCCAACAACGGTCAGGGATGTTCAACAGTTGAACGGGATGGTGGCAGCACTCAGTAGATTCATCTCGAGGTCATCAGACAAATGCCACCCATTCTTTCAAATACTAAAGAAGAGCACTAACTCGGGATGGAACACGGAATGCCAGGAGGCTTATCAAAAGTTAGTTGCTCATTTAGAAAAACTGCCCACCCTGACCCACCCTTACCACGGGGAACCTCTTTAC
Organism: Liquidambar formosana; assembly: GCA_039720395.1. Taxonomy (NCBI): domain Eukaryota; kingdom Viridiplantae; phylum Streptophyta; class Magnoliopsida; order Saxifragales; family Altingiaceae; genus Liquidambar; species Liquidambar formosana. Next base: position 26,356 of record JBBPBK010000065.1, on the reverse strand, counting down.
CTCTATCTTGCTGTTTCAGCTCATGCACTCAGTGGCGTTCTTTTAGCCCAACGCAACCTTACTCAAGTCCCAATCTATTATATTAGCAAGACATTATTAGACGCTGAAACCCGCTATCTGCCCCTTGAAAAATTGATCCTAGCCCTTGTCACAGCCTCCAGAAAACTCCAACACTACTTCCAGTCTCATCCTATCATCGTCCTCACCAACTACCCACTGAAAGATGTGCTACGCAGAGCTGATTTGTCAGGACGCGTCTCGAAGTGGGGGGTAGAACTCAATGCTTACGACATTCACTTCCAGCCCCGACCTGCCATAAAGGGGCAAATATTGGCTGATTTTTTGGCTGAGTTCGCAGATCCTACTTCCAGTTCGGGACAGACAGCATTCAAATCCTCTCTGCCCGAACTGGGGGGGAGAGACAATATAAACACAGAAGCGAGGAAGAGATGGGAGCTCAAAGTGGATGGTGCATCTAATGCGAAAGGCGCAGGTTTGGGAATTGTGCTGACAGATCCCGAAGGGGAGATCATCGAGCAAAGCAGTGAGACTTATGTTCCCAGCCTCAAACAATGAAGCAGAGTATGAGGCAGTGGTGGCAGGACTAGCAATGGGCCAAGCAATGGGGGTGAAAGAGCTGACAGTATACAGCGACTCCAGGCTAGTGGTTAACCAGCTGAACAAAGAATATGAAGCCAAAGATGAAAGGATGGCTGCGTACACGCACAAGGTATGGGAATTAGCTGCGAAATTCACCAGTGTGGAGTTCAAACGCTTTGCCAGGGATCAAAACAGACATGCAGATGGGTTGGCCGCCCTGGCTGCAGCGTTGGAAACAGACACCCCCCGAGCCATAAATGTCGAAATCTTGCAAGAACCCAGTATTGGGACAGAGGAGCTCATCTCGGACATTCAGCCTTCGACCCCGAGCTGGATGGATGAGATAGTTGCCTATCTACAAAGAGATGAACTACCCGATGATCGCAATCAGGGTCACCGAATTCGCGCTAAGTCAGCTCGTTTTTGGTTATCTCCGTCGGGCTCTCTCTACAAAAGATCCTACACGGGACCATACCTGAAGTGCGTACATCCAGACCAAGTGCTGGACCTGCTGGCTGAACTCCACGAGGGATCATGCGGAGGTCATGCAGGGGGAAGATCACTAGCCCATAGGGCAAACACTCAGGGCTACTGGTGGCCATACATGCAGAAGGATGCTATCAGGTATGTGAGGAAATGCCCGAAGTGCCAGATGTTTGCTGACAAAATACACCAGCCTGCTCAGGAGTTACATCCTATATCTAGTCCATGGCCTTTCGCACAGTGGGGGTTAGATCTCGTTGGGTCATTGCCCACAGCCTCAGGGAACAGGAAGTACTTGTTCATCGCAACTGATTATTTTACCAAATGGGTAGAGGCTATCGCGCTTGCTTCAATTAAAGATTCTGATATTATCAAGTTCCTTTGGGAAAATATTATCACTCGCTTCGGGATCCCGAGAGCCTTCGTATCGGATAATGGGACTCAGTTCGACAGTAAGAGAACTCGGGAATTCAGTTCAGAACAGGGAATTCAGTGGTGGTATTCTAATCCGAGTTACCCGCAGTGCAATGGTCAGGCAGAGGCAACCAACAAGATTATAGTCGCGGGGATAAAAAGGAGGCTAGACAACGTGAAAGGGTCTTGGCCCGACGAGCTGCATTCTGTACTATGGGCATATCGAACTACCCCGCGGAGGTCCACTGGAGAAACTCCGTTTTCTATGACCTATGGCATGGAAGCAGTTATACCAATAGAGATGGGTCTACCAGGTCTCAGAACCGAATCTTATGACGCGGCAACGAATGATCAAACTCTGTCTCAAGATCTGGATTTAGCAGAAGAAAGAAGGGAAATGGCTCGAATTAAAATGGCATCTTACCAACAAGAGCTGAAAAAATATTACAACCGAAGAATAAAATCAAGGGAGTTCAATGTCGGAGAGTTGGTACTCAGACAAGTCAACGCTGGAACCAGAAATCCTGCAGACGGGAAGCTCGGGGCAACATGGGAAGGTCCTTACGAGGTCATCCACGTCGGGGGTACAGGTTCTTACAAACTGAAGAGCTTGGAGACCGGGCAAGAGCTCCCGAGATCAGTCAACATAGCTAACCTAAGATTGTTTTACCGATAGCCAAAGTTGTAATTACATTCAATGATTATTCAATACAAGTTCAGAGATTATTCAAGAACGTCATCGCTTGTCTATTAGTTGAGCTAAAGGCATTTTCCCCAACAACGGGTCGAAGTCAAAAACTGCCTAAGAATGGGCACAAGTCTCACCTAATAAATGGCTTGAGCACACCGAACCTAAGAATGGGTTCACAACAAAGTCTTGCCCAAGAACGGGTCCAAGCAAAATTGCCTAAGAATGGGCACAAGTCTCACCTAATAAATGGCTTGAGCACACCGAACCTAAGAATGGGTTCACAACAAAGTCTTGCCCAAGAACGGGTCCAAGCAAAATCGCCTAAGAATGGGCATAAGTCTCACCTACTAAATGGCTTGAGCACACCGAACCTAAGAATGGGTTCACGACGAATTCTCACCTAGGAACAGGTTCAACGCAACAACATACCAAGAGATGGGTCTAAAGGACTGACAGGTGTTCGGGTCTCTTACTCGACAAACTAAAGCCCGTACTCAGGTTGGGTCTAATTATTTTCACCCCAGCAACAAGGTATCTTATCCCGATAGTACATTCAAACATACAACCAGTACGAAAATAAAAGACACATGCACACTAGAGAGAAAAATTCTGTATTTCATTCCAATAGAAGGAGTATTACAATGTTCTGTACAAGTTGGGGCATTCAGCCAGAAGAAATGAAAAAGAAAAAACAAAGGAAAAAACCTAAGTAGCTACATTCTCCCCCGAGTTCCCGGCAGCTGGAGCAATGACCTCGGGAGCCGCAGCGGGATCAGTAGAGACAGGCGGAACCACGGGAGTCTGAGGAAGATCAGGGATAGCCTCCGTGGTGCTTTCCGTTGCATTTACGGGTGGGTCCCCGTTGGCAGCGACTGAAGTGTCATCGGGGACGTCAACAGTCCCCTCGGCTTCAATGGTGGCATTAGGCAGAGACGTGACCTCGGGATTGTTCTCCCCGGCCTCATCGCCGCCAGCAACCTCCATCTCAGCTTCCCCGACATCACCTCCCTCGGGATCGTAACCCGGGGGAATATCCCTCCTTTCAAAGGGAATATCGGCAATGCCAGGAAATTGGGCAGATGCCAACTCGACCAAGGTCTCCCACGCAAATCTGTAGGTGACCTCGAGCTCGGTGGTCATCTGCCCAACGAGGGAAGCCGTCACGCTCTCCCTCTCCTCAGTCACGGCCTTCTTCGCGGAGGCCTTCTCCCTCTCTACCTCAGCCTCAAGGGCCCGGACCTTACTCGCCAGCTCGCGCTTCTCCCGGGCCAACCCATCCTGGGCATCTTTTGCCTTCCTCAGCTCAGCCTCCAAATCTGCGTAGTCCTTCCTCGTGAGCTCGAGTTTGCTGATGGCACTTTCGGCTGTAGACTTGAGAGTCTCGCATTCAGACTTTACCTTCTAAAGTTGAGACATAGCCGCAGCACAGTTGGCCTCAGCCTCTGCTAGCTTCTGATCGTACTCACTCCGGACTTTGGCGAGCTCGAGTTGCAACTTATTATCTTCCTCCTCGAGGCGATCGCCCGCCAGCAAGATTTGTTGGCAGCCCTATACAGACATCATCAAGTCAAAAACAGGGTTGAACACCAAGTAATGAAACCACGAAAGAACGGAGCTTACTCGGTAAAGGCTGGTAAACCCGAAGCGGAGGTTGTCGAGGGCGGACCTCTTCCTGAAGTGCGCCATGTCTGCCGGCAACCTCATGGGATTCCCCAGCTGCCTGAAGTTGTACTCAGCAGAGAAGGAGCTGGTAACGCCCTTATCTGTGGGTACGGGGAACTGCACACGCGAACAGAGACATAAAGTCAGTCAGAATTTGTAATAGGCTTCCGGATAAAAGGCGCAGAAGGAAGTGAAGTTTTACCTCGGGGTATTGTGCTATCACATCAGCACGAGCAGGGGCCCTCCCATCTCCGGCCCCCGAAGCATTGGTTCCCCCCTGTCCAGACCCTTGCACAGTGGGTTGCTGTTCAGGGACTGTGGAGGGCTTCCGGGGCTTCGTAGGGGGAACCAGAGGAGCCTTCCCCTTCCCGGTAGCCTCGGGCGCTTGGGGCCTGCCCATGTCCTGCCCCCTCATGGCGTGGGACATGAGCTTTCCGCTGTTGGGGTCAGTGGGCTTTTTCCCAGCGTCCCGACCTGACCCAGGAGCAACAACAGCAGCAGCCTTGTTAGTCTTCTGCAGCTGTTGACGCTGTTGCTGCTGCGGCTGCTGATTCTGCCGCTGTTGCTGCGGCTGCTGATTCTGCTGCTGCTGATTTTGCTCAGCAGCCTTCTTTTCCTGGGCCTCTTTCTCCGCCGCCCTTCTCTCAGCAACCAGAGCCCTCAAATTCATCCCAGAGTCTTTCTGGGTCCTCTGGCTGCTGGAGTCTGTTCTCTGTCTCTTGGCGGGGGGGGGACGGGAGCCTCTCCTCTCCATGGCTTGGGAGACAGTCTCCTCAGAGCTGGAGCTCTCAATGACGAAGGGGGCGCGGCGAGCCGTCTTTTCGGAGGGCCTAATCTCCTCAGCTCCCTCCCCTTCAGGTCGGAGGCGGATCCCTTCTTCCTCCTCTTCCTCTTGCTCTCCTCTCTCCAAGTCCTCTTCCACCACACGGGTCAGCTCGTCGTCAGGCTGCTCCCAGTGGGGGTAACTCGCCTTCCCCCAAGTCTGGTACCGCGCGTGGTAGTTGAGCAAGGTCTCCGCCGCACGGCAGCGCTGGCTGACTTGATATCCGAGCAGCCTCTCGATATCCTCCTTGTTCAGCGTGTCAGCGGGCTCGTTGGCGTGAGGAGCTGCTAGAAAGAAACATGACACATGAATATCAATGTTAAGTTCAAGATTCAACTCGAGGTCATATAAAACAAAAAAAAAAGGGGCAAGCAAAATGACATCGCTGATTTCTTACAGCTAGAGCCTCTCTCTCGGGGAATGATGGGAGGATCGGGGGGAAGAGTCCCATCTACGGGCCCGTACACGAAGACCACAATGTCATGAGCTCCCGGGTTGGAGTCTGGGATGTGGGTGACAAAGGGCTTCTTCCTGCGCTTGAGGGAGAGGTAAACGTCGGGCTTATTTTTAAGGGCGCAGATTTTGTAATGGTGGAGGATCTCACGCACCCCGACAGAAGTCCCTAGAAGCTGGTTAAGGACATGAACCCCCATGATGATCCTAAAGGAGTTCAGCCCTAGCTGGGTTGGGACTATTCCACAGTAGAGGAGGAAGTCATTGAGAAGGTCTGGGAAGGGGACACGAACTCCACCCTCCATGAAAGCAGCAATGGGAACGGGGAGGCCATCCTTGGCGTCTGACCTAAAGACATCCTCCCCAGGCTCAGCAAAGCGGAAGCTAAACTTCCCGTCTTCAAAGCCGTATAAGGCCTTAAACTCTGCTACCTTTGCAGGGTTCCCCCTAATATCATAAAAAGAAGACATCTGCCAAGATGAAAGGGGAAGGTTAAATCCAGGGATAACTCAACCCATGACAACATGTCCCGACCTAAAACTCCATGTTCTAACAGGTATGTTACCAGACCCTAAAATTTTTCTAAGTGTCAGCTCGGGGAACACTCAACTCGGTGTTGGGAAAAGACTAAAAAGGACACCCAAAACTTTTTTCTCAAGTTTACCCCGAGATGGAGTTTTTTCAAACCCTAAAAGGCGGGAAAATCAGTGTCTTGGTGATTTGCCCCAAAAACCAGAGGAAAACCCTAGGATTACGAAGCAAACCCCAAGAACATCTCCAACAACCGCAAAGAGAAAAATACACCGAACAAATGGAAGAATAAAGAACAAAAACTAGTTATACCTTCACAAAAGATCAAACGGTGGTCAAAAAGGCTGTTTCGCCGGGGAAACTGTACGGCACGGCGCTGAAACCTCCGAAAGTTGTTCTTGGAAGGATGAAGCGAGCAGGAAGAGCACCAGCAGAAAATAACACCGAAGAAACGGTTCGCGAAGGCAACGAAGGAGAACAGAACGGATCTTCTCCCACAAACGAACGGTGTAGACAGTGGATTCCGGTGGAAAATACGGTATTTTCCTAGAAAAGACAGAAAGCAAGAGCAGAGAAAGTAGAGAGAGAAAACGGAGAACAGGATGCAGAGAGAAAAGGCAGAAAGTAGAGAGAGAGTGCAGAAGATAAAATGAGCAGTGATTTGCTTCCCTCCAAAGACATAATGCTTCTGGAGCATTAAATGCAGATCGTACGGTTCCAAGACACATGACGTCAGCACCTTGGAATACGGAAAGGCTTAACCGCCTCTTTGCCAGGTAAGCCCTAGAATGCCAAGCGGCATAGGGGCACAGGGAAAAACACTCAGCAAAACAAAATTATGACAAGTCCCAGCTCGGGAATGTCATAATTTGGGGCAAATTGTGTGGAAATATATCTGAACTGAGGTTTCAACTCGGGATGGAAGGTTCAAGTCTGAAACGCTGACACGTGGCGAAGATTGCTCAACCAGGCCAACCACAACGCACGTGATTCGCCTCCGAAGATCCAGCTCGGGGCAAGGAGTTAAAACACTTCACTTGACACGTGGGAGGCCTACACGGTGGGACCCGCTACAGGGCACGTGATCTCCCAACTCGGTTCTTGGCTTTCACCTCGGGGCACCTGTCTTATGACTCATACTACAGTCCAAATCCTACTACAGTCCAAAACTGTCCTAGCAGCTGTAATTCCTGACACAGCGGTTACAAGAAACCACGATTCTCTGGCCAACCATGGTCACTAGACTATGGTCAGACGGTTATGGGCAAACCATGGTCAGATCTGACCTAACCCAAGCAGTTATCTGACCTCACATGGTCAGTCCGTACAGGTGGGTATAAAAAGAATACGATACAGCCTAATTTGGTAAGCTACAGTACCCTAATTCTCTGAGATTCATCTTCTTCCTTGCCTCATTCTCCACAGTGCAGCTTTCTGACTTAAGCTTCGGAGAGGGCACGGCCAAAACCCACCTTGGCCTACCCTCTGACCCATTTTCCAAGCTTGTGATTGCAGGTCCAGGCGAGGGAACAAGCTCCATCATCAACACGTAGTTCGGGGAGAAAGATTTTACCCCGTACAGTTATTATTAAAATTCTTTTATTATTGCTCAAAATGTGTTGGATTGAGGTGACATGGTTAGTCGCCCTACAAAGATTGCTTTTTATATCATATTTTCCTTTTTTCCTCCATTGTTTGGGCTCTCAAGATTGTGATGATTTTCAAAATTTATATTCTTTTTTCGATCTCTCCATTATTTGGATTCTCAAGATTATATTGATTATGGGTATATATACATGTGACTCGAACAAACAACTGAAGATTGCCTCTAGCAAACTGGGTTTTGAAGCCATGTACTCGATCTAGAAGCAAAATGATCCACCGTCACAACTCCCCCACCATGGCTTTGAGAACTTCATCGACAGTTGAGAGAGAGAGAGAGAGAGAGAGAGAGAGAGAGAGAGGAGAGGGAGGACAATTTAGACAGTAGAGAATGAGAAAGACTCAGGGAAGTTAAGTGGGTAAGGCTATTTTAGTCCTGATGAAAAAAAATGAAAAGAAAGAAATTAGAATAGGAGAATTAGGTGAAGGCTTCTTTTGTGTTGTGTGACATGTGGTAGCTATATATTATGCTACATCACTTTTCAGTAGGATGGCTACTCAATATTCACTAGCCAAACTTTGTCCAAATAATATAATATGAGTGTGGATGTCTGTGGAGTCTTCAATACTTATTCTATTCCTTTTGTCTTTTCAGGGAGAACAAGGGGAAAACGTACCAACTAACCAAGGTGGGTTTTTGGACAGTACAAAGAGAAGCCATCGCGGACAAGCAAATGCTCCAAAAGCTACGAATTAATTAAGCAATCCTGATCTATGATTGATCGAATAATACACAATACATTTGCCAGAAACCAAAACTAAAAACAAAAACAAAACAAAAAACACACATACACACACTCAATACATGATACAGATATTATTCCACAATAACTAAACAAACGAGTAGCTAGGAACTTGTGAAGACCATCATTCACAGGCGATACGCTTTCGGGGTATTATTTTCAATGGTACTAGCTTTCGTAGGGTTATCCCCATCCTCTCATTCATGTCTATAGTCTCTGGAGCAATATTGCTGTCAAGCTCCCAGTCAAAAGAGTGAAGTAGGGAGGCTAGGCCAAGGTGAACAACTCGGTGAGCCAATGAAACGCCTACGCAAATTCTTCTCCCCGACCCAAACGGAATCAACTCGAAATTCTGCCCCTTATAGTCAATATTCGACCCTAAAAACCTTTCCGGTTTGAAAGACAATGGATCCTCCCAAGCATCTGGGTCCCTTCCGATTGCCCATGCGTTCACAAGAACTTGTGTACTTTTGGGTATGAGATACCCCATGAAGTTGGTGTCTTGTAACGCATTCCGTGGAACTAGTAAAGGAAGTGCAGGATGTAACCGTAGTGTTTCTTTCATCACAGCCTGAAGATACGGTAGTTCATCCATGTCTCTCTCTTCCACTTTCCTGTTTGGTCCAACCACTCGATCGAGCTCTTCCCTGGCCTTTCGCATTAATTCAGGGTTGCGGAGTAGCTCTGCCATCCCCCATTCAATACTGCTGCTTGTAGTTTCTGAGCCAGCTAAAAACATTTCCTGCACCATTAAACATTCATCTGTGAGTTGCCAAACGAAATTGCAAGTGAATCAAGCAAACAGTTCATGCAAAATGTATGAACATTTTTAAAATGTCAATAGTAGTGGTCTTAAGTTTCCAACTTAAAGAGTAAGGTATTAGGTGGAGGGTTCAAACATGAATATGAAATTCTATGAAATCCAAAAATTTTAGAGATGTGAGATATGATATTTTTCCAACAATGGGATGTGTGTTATTGCATGATTACCAATATGATTATAATCATGTTCTTGTCTGAGATCTTATCCGGCCCTTCCTTTCCGTTGCCTTCATACTCTAACAAGGCATCCAAAAAATCCTTCACCTTCTCTTTCCCAATCTGCCCCTCCTGAGCTCTCTTCTCCACAAAACTAGACACAAGATTCATGGCTCGACCCATATCCCGCACCATGTTTCTTTTGTAACCCTGTGGATCCAACCACTTCAAGAACGGAAAAAAGTCAGCCACGTTAGGCTTCCCAGACCACTCCATGATTTTGCCCATGGCATCGAAGAACTCATGTCCTTCCTTCGACTGAGAGTCCAACAGATCCCGCGACAGCATGAGGTTGCCAACCAGGTTGAACGCCATGCAGAAGAGAAAGTGCGGCATGTTCACCTCTCCCGATTCTCCACGCGCAAGTGCAGCTGCTGCGTCCTCCTCTATCCACCGTACCATGTCGTCAACGCACTTCCGCCGCAGGGGAGCCGTGTCGTTGATCCGCTTGTTGACCAAGAGTTCCATCGAGGAGATCCGCCGGAGAATGCGCCAATACGGACCATACTGGCCAAAAGCCAACGATCCTTGGTTGTAGTGATGAGCCGTCAATACCGTAGGGAACTTGCGGTCAGAGAAAGGAAGGTCGTGATTCTTGAAGAGCTCGGTGGCGGCTTTGGCTGACTGAATTACTAAGGTGTTTATGGATCCCAACTGCAGCCAAAGGACGGGGCCGTACTCGGGGCGGAGCTTGTACAGGGCTTGGTGTGGCATGCTTCCAATATCGAATATATTGCCCAGTATTGGCCATCCCGGCGGGCCAGGAGGTCGTCGTTTGGTATTTTTGGAGTTTCTCCGGCTGAGTATCAGAAGTAGGGCAGCTGATAAAATGACACAAGGCCAAACTAGTGAACTCCAAATGAACGCCATTTTCTCTTGGTTTGAGCATAGCTTAGATCACTTATATATCAATCTCTACCCAGCTCAACTATGGCGCTGTTTGGCTAAACTTTTAGATGGTCAAAAATCATTTTTGAAACTTAAAATCATTTTTGATTCTGTTTGGTAGTCTAAATCATAGTCACTTTTAAGTTAAAAAAGTGATTCTATAATAAACAGACTGCCCTCAGTTTTTAATTATAAGCTGGTGTCAACTTTTACGGAAGATTTTAATAGCTTTTCATATTTCTAAAACTACCCTTAATGCTTGAGTATGGAAACAATTTTTTTCACCCATATCTTTTAACAAAACGATAATAGCCCTACCTTAGACCCAAGTCCTCTCCTCTCTTACGGTTGTGCTCCTCTCTCCTGCCGGCATCAATGTCTTAATAACTTCAACCAAGTTGGACCCATGGGATCTTAATTTAAATTTCAAATTTTTTTTCTCCCTTCATATATTTATTGATTTATACTTGTTGGAATTTTTTCAAGAATTGATTCCATAAAATTTGGATTTGTAATAAATTTTTTTAAAAAATATATATATCAATTCATGCTCTCTTTTTTTTTCTTCGTTTTAAGCAAGGAAAAAATAAAATAAAATAAAAACGAAAGCAAAATCCCTGGTAATATACCTTTGTGGGGTTGGTCGAGGGGTTAAGTCTTTTGTGTATTTTCGAATGGTTATCGTTTTGATGCCTTGCCGCTGTTGTTGTTTGTGTGGTTATGGGACGTTTCACCTAGGCTATTAGGAGAATAGTTTGAGTTCAAATTTTGATTAGAGTACGGCCTAGGGTACCCCAATCATTAATATTAAAAAAAAAAAATCATAAAATACAGTTTAGGGTTGTAACAATTACAGCAAATGTTTTTCCAAACTGATAAAAAATAACTTTCAGCTCTAACAACACTTTTGAATACAGTTTTCAAATAGAGACTGATTTTCTTCTGCTACTCGTAACTTCTGATTATCTTCTACTTTTCCCTAAAAGCAAAAGCTATAGTTTTCCCAAACAGGGCCATAGATATGCCATTTTTGCAAAGATATGCCATTTTTGCAAATATTTTTGTCTCAAAATGTTTGGCCATTTTGAAAAGTCAAATCATATATTTTTTGGATTTTCCTATACTATCCTTTCTTATTTCAAAATTTATTTTTCACACAACTCAATAACAATCAGTAGAAGAGGACACTTTTGGAAATTTGAAATTTTAAAAATAAGAAGTCAATATAATTACTCCATCCGTTCCTATTTGAGTGGCCTACTTTTATTTTTGGAATGCTCCAAAATTATTGTCACATTCAAAAAGTTAATGATTTTTTTTATTTATTTTTTAAAATATCATTGAAAAGATATTCTTTCTTTTTATAATGTTTTGTATACTTGAAAGTAAAATTGGAATGTTACAATATATGTGTACGTGCTGTCCATACAGATGCACAGAGGACTCAATTCACCGCGAGATAAAGAGAGAGAGAGAGTGGGTAGTGTGGCAGAGATAAGACGAAGAGAGAGAGTGGGTGGGGTGAGAGACACGACGGAAGCCATAAGAGAGATGGATACAGAGGGGGTTGGGGTGGGGAGAGCCAAGTCTTCGTCTTGGCATGACGTCTTTGGTGCTTCTGGATGTTTCCATCCATTTTATTTTTTGTTATTTCTTTGCTTTGGGCCCTATTCATTACAGATGTCCCGTTTTTAAAATAAATTAAACAGCCCAAGTGGCCTGTTTGGTTTATAAAGTAAAAAAATGGAATGAATGATTGATAGTCCTTGATGGTGCACAATAGATGAATGGTAGTTGGAAGTGGAGGGTTGGGGGTTAAAAGTGTAAAATGGTAGTTGATATGGTTGGAAAGAGGGAAAATCAGGTGAGTTAAAAAATAACTTATGCTGTATTGGAACAGTCACTTTTATGTAGTGAGCTATTTCAAATCAAAAGACCTAGTTTTACACTTTCTGAGTTAAAATTAGTTTTTAACTCATCAAAATAGCTCACATGGATTGGAGATGCTCTTAGGGGTCACCTCAATCAAGCAAACAGGGAGAGCGAAACTTGACCCCCGTAGCCTTCATCTCAGGTTAAAATTCCTATGGCAGTGATGACCAATAGCCAACAAAAACATGGCAAAAACGTCAAACTTGGGGTGCATATTTCATTTTATTGTTTCTGAGAGAGAAATTTTCAGTAAAAGGACAAAAGGGCGAATAAAAAAAGAAAAAGAAAAAAAGGATGTTACCATGTTTGTTGTTACCAACCGACCCAGGCATATATTAAAATTATCAATTAATTATTGATTTGTAGACGTCATATAACCATTTTTTAAAGAAAATTAAAATTTAAAATGTCACCTTCTACCAATAAGATGATTCAATTGAATAAAAGGAAATTCTATGGTACCTTGTGAAAGAAAAGGTTATTATACTTAAATGGGGTAATTGATTATATTTTGTGATAATTAATTTATTCACTTAAGAAAATTACAAATCACACATTGAGTAACATGATCGATTTCCAAATAATATGATCGGTATGTTATCATATGATGTGATTAGGCTACCACATTACTACATTACAGTACCCATATTTTTTATAAGATACCATATAGAATTTCCCTTCAATAAAAATCATAAAAGATTTGATTTTTCAATGGTTATTTAGGTTTGCATGAAAAAAATAATAATAATAATAATAATAATAATTTCTTTATTAGAAAAAAAAAAAAAGAAAAGAAAAAAAAAGTGTGCATAGGTTAATCGGCTGAACCCCATCCTTGGAGTTACCATTTTGTACATTTGTCCCTTCCTTTAAGAACTATGTCTAATACGGAGGAAGATTTAGTCTCTCCATGTTTCGTTTTTGTTTTCTGTTTTGTAAAAATTATTTCATGGGCCATGTGTTACCATGCATGTTACATTCAGCAAGTGCTCCAAATAGTTATGATTATATCATTACTTTTGAAATAATTAATAGATACATGGACCATGCGAGTCTTATTAAAAGACATGCACATACCTGTCCAACTATCCACCATTATAAAAATAATGAGAGTATCATGATTCTAGTATATGTTTCCACACTCATAAGAAGCTTGAGAATCACACTTAATAACTACCTACGAGTCAATGCTAATCAGAAAAAAACAAAAAACGAAAAAAACAAATTATGCACCAAAATCATCTCGCGTGATTAGTATAACTGTCTTTTCATCCCAATTTTAACTACCCCATTATTATTATTTTTTTTTATTTTTTATTTTTTTTCAGATAGAGTCGGTTCTTTTGAATGCTGAGCCTGTTTTAAACCATACAAGTAGAGTTCAAGAATAGAATCATAAAAAATGGGAACAAGATAAGATTGATCATCATAATATCATGATATACACAAGGAAATAATATCTGGCATATTGAAATAGGCCAATGGAGGCATGGAGGCTAACTTTGTCAACTTGTATTTTTTTCAAGCAACCGCTACATCAATCCGCATCTCGATGATGGTAGTATAGACGTGACTGCAATTGTTCCTTAGTGCATTGCAGATATTTTCATTTTGAAAGATTTTCATGTTTTCCAAATTAAGTAATGGAAATGTTCAATGAATTTTGAACATATCATGCCATCATCATCGTCATTAGACTAAGTTCTTTTTGCACTTACAAGCTAAGTTGTTGTACTGGTGGATCTTGATGCCCACTTATCAAAACCTCACCCTAACCCGCTTAGTTAAAAAAGGTTATGTACACATATATATACAGCAGCCTTCAGGGTAAACCTTCTCATTACCATTTTCCATTTGGGAAAACTGCAAAAAGATCTAATAGGCATAGGTAATTAATTACAAATTCGTACAATTTTTGTCACTTTTTACAAATTCAATTGTGGAGAATCATGATTTCAACTCCTATGTGTGATGATGGCTAGCAATCTCTTGAATATGAGAAAAATAAATAAATAAATAAAAGCTTTGTAATGACAAATCAAAGTAATGTGAAAAAACCCCCAAATGAATAGCTTATATTCTCCCATTTCCGTAAATTATGCGTGCATGTGTACATTTCTCACAAGAAACAAAAAAGCTAGCAAAATGGCTTTGCATAGTGGTAATTGACAAGTGCGGATGTAAATTGAAGATTTGAAAAAGCATTGCACGGTGTAAAATTTAAGGAGCGTTCCATGAAATAAGACTTGGTTTGTAGTGAAAGTTTTATTCTCCATTTGCACATTGTTGATGATTGAATTGGACGAGGTGCCGTGATTTTTTCATTAAGGGTTTTCCTCATGAAAAATCATGTGATTATTTTTCTATATATGGTTGTGACGTCTGATATCAGGTTAAAAGAATCAATATTTAGGGTTTGGGGTATCTTTGATATCTTTTTTAAAATTGGTTCATCTAAAATATATATATATATAAAAATAAAAAAAAATACATAGATATATATATGTATATATATATTGTTTCTAGATTGATTTAAATTTTTAATTGCATAAAATTGGACTTGGTTAAATTGATTGACTATATATAATTTGAAAGGGCCAGAGGTAATTTAACTGGTGACTAAGTTTAATATTGTTTTAGAGTCGACCCATATAGTCATTCAAACCCCTCTAGGTTTTACGTGTTCTAAACTTTTGAATTTCAAATTTTGAATTTAATTAATTCTTTTAACTTAGCTTGACTTGTTGGTTAATCTACCCTATGCACCCTCCCTCACTCTTCTAGGTTGCGTAGTGAATTCTAAATATGTTGATTAATCCTTAAAGTAGTTTTTCTATCTACATCCTACGATTTGGGGGTGATTATATGGGACCCTCAAAGATTCTAGGGTACTATACCCAAAACACTTCAGCCAATAAATACATTCCATTTGGAGAATATTACCTTTGCTAACCGATCATGTAACTTGTTATACATGCATGTGGCCCCACTATTTAAGCATTATTTTATTCCATCAATTGGTTATGTATGTCAACCATTTCTTCATCTATTATTTTAGTGTTTTCTTAATGTGTGGCCTAAGGGTACATGTTAAACTATAATAAATGAGATAATCATTGTATCGGGTAATATATTTGCAGTTTTTTAAGTATTTTCACATTTTCCTAAACAATTTGCATCGTTCTCAATACATTTTCACCAATATCAATGCATTTTTACTACTTCTCATGCAATAATTACGTCATTTATTACAATTTAACATGTGTCCTAAGGACACATGTTAAGAAAACTCATTATTTAATACAATCAATAAGAATATCTCTTCAATTCTATATATATATATGTCTCTAAATATATTTTGAAAAACTTATATAAGAAGCCCTATTAATAACAAATTTTGTAATCAACAAAATATTGCAATGAAAGAATTTTAATAAAACAATTGAACACAATGCTTAGAAACACACACACACACAAAAGGGACAAATTAGCAAAAAATAATAACATTTGATAAACTATTTAAAAAAAAAAAAAAAAAAAAGTTCATGAGACCACTTATCATTTCAAGTGACCTACTTACCATTTAATGACCCACTTACCATTTGAAGTCACACACTTACTGTTTCAAGTGGCCTACTTATCATTTAGTGATCTACTTACCATTTAAAGTGACTCGCTTATCATTTTAAATGACCTACTTACCATTTAGTGACTCACTTACCATTCGAAGTAACTCACTTACCATTTCAAATGATCTGCTTACCATTTAGTAACAACTTACCATTTGAAGTGACCTATATATTTATCATTTCAAGTCACTTACCATTTCAAGTAACTTACTTACCATTTAATAACCCACTTACTATTTCAAGTGATCTACTTATCATTTAGTAACCGCTTATCATTTGAAGTGACACACTTACCATTTGAAGTGACTATCTTATCATTTCAAGTGGCCTACTCACTATTTAGTGACCATTTTCCATTTGAAGTGACCAACTTACCATTTAGTGATCAACGAGTGACCCATTTATCATTTGAATTGACCCACTTATCATTTCAAATATCCCACTTACAATTTGAAGTGACCTCACTTACCATTTAAAGTGATCTACTTACTATTTCAGGTGTCCCACTTATCATTTGAATTGACCCACTTACCATGTAGTGATTGCTTACTATTTAAAGTGACCCACTTACTATTTCAAGTAACCTTTCATTTGTGGTTTGAGGCGGGTTCTTCTGCTGTTTTTGATTGCCCTGAAGATGGTTTGTCTGTGTGTGTGTGTGTGTACTATTTAAAGTGACCCACTTACTATTTCAAGTAACCTTTCATTTGTGGTTTGAGGCGGCCTCTTCTGCTGTTTTTGATTGCCCTCAAGATGGTTTGTGTGTGTGTGTGTGTGTGTGTGTGTGTGTGTGTGTGTGTGTGTGTGTGTGTGTGTGTGTGTGTGTGTGGTTATTGGTGTTATTGTTATATTGTGAGGCATTTTGGTTGATTGTAGGGGTGTATTCTCAATACCTTGCTAAGTTTTTGAATTTTTTGGGTACTTCTAGGGTGTTTTTTCATTTTTTTTTTCCTTTTATGGTTTTTGGGTATCTATTTTGGGGTATGTTTTTGTTTTTTGTTTTGGTTGGCTGAGGTGTGATTGTTGAGGCCTTTGGTGTTTGTATATCTCCTAATTTATATCAATAACATATTTTCTTTTTTTGATTAAAAAAAAAAAAAAAAAAAGACCTACTTATCATTTCAAGTGACCTACTTACAATTTAGTGACCGCTTACTATTTGAAATGACTCACTTACTATTTAGTGACCGCTTATCATTTCAAGTGACCGACTTACTATCTCACTCAATGTAAGCTCTATTATTCAAATTGCCACTAATCCTTTCAACATACAAAACTTCATTTTTGGGGGATCATGTGTGAAAATCTAAAGATGCTTCAATATGTGGTGACCTTTATTTTTTTATTTACTCCTTTAGATTGTTAGTTTATTTTTTGGATGCTACATTGTTCTTCACTTTTTTATATAACCTCCCTCATTTGTCTTCTTTCCATTTAGTAGGTATCTTTGGCCTACTCTACATTGTGCATTTGTCAATAAATTAAGCAAACATGTGCATGAGTGAGTTATTACCTCTAATCATTCATAATTGACAATTTCACTCAATTCAGGTTCCATTATTCAGATTGTCACTAATCCTTTCAACGTACGAACTTCATTTTCTGAGTGAATGGGATTGTGTAAGGTGGGGCTCAGGGTGGCGCGAAATCTCTTATCTATGAATAGAAAGACAACAAATTCAAATACAAACCATTTTTTTTTTAATTTTTTTTTTATTGAGTACTACCCCTTAATAACATAGTAGGGCTCTGAACCTAAGACCTTATTAAATGTGCGTACATTTAGTATACCGTTTTAAGATAATAAAAAAAACCTTTTGGAGAAATGTGTTTCAAAATATTATTTATAAAAATGCATTTGGAAGAAAATGGATGTTTGGTAAACATAAGTCTTTTTGTGTTTTAAAAAAAAAAAAAAAAAAGAAGATAAACATCAAGGATTTTTTTGTTTTATCGCTTACACTTTTTTGCCTTTCGCAAATGTCATTTTGAAAAGCTACCCCTAGTTGCTTTTGCTAAACTGCCGTTTGGAATAAAAACTTTTTCTAAAGGGCCAGTTTGAGTGGCTCACCAAAGGTTTGTAAAATAATGAAAATGACTTTTACCTTTCAAAAGGCCTTTTGAAGCCTCTCAAACGGTACACCAAACGCCCACTAAAACAAGTGAAATACTACAAACAACACCTACTTACATTACCATATAAATAGTACCTAACGTAGCATGAGTTGATTGACAAAAATACCCTTGAAATTATTTAGTATCGCTACAAGAGGTCTATTATCATATCAGATGTTGTCTATACAATGATAGTGATATAAGTATAGCATTGGCCTATAAACTATATATGTCTCATGTCTCTATACAAGATACTAGTCTAAAAGGTTCTCCATTTGCCTACCTAATTACCCTGATATCGAAAATTAATTAGCCTTGATAATGTAAATCCCAAGGGATGAAATTCCTCATAAAGACTATACTTAACTGTTTTTAATCATCATGTTTGAGCTTTAAAACAACTAGAGATCTCTTGCTTTATTAGACTAGAAAACAATACTAATAAACCTTCGACGACTTTCATAACAAAGCTTTTTATTTTGCTAATATATCCATCTGGGCCTTACACCATACACTTCTTTGGTACTGCTTTTAACGGATGAAGCTTTCGCATAGTTACCCCCAGTGTCTCTCTCATGTCCATCTTCTCTAGGGCGACATGGCTGTCAAGCTCCAAGTTAAAATGATGAAGCAAAGACCCCAAAACAAGGTGGAGCACTTGATAAGCCAACGGAACGACTGCACACATCCTTTGTCCGGCTCCAAAGGGAATAAATTCATAGTGTTGCCCTCTATAATCGACTTTTGAGCCAATAAACCTCTTAGACTTGAAAGGCGAAGGGTCATCCCAGCAATCTGGGTCTCTTCCAATTGCCCATGTGTTCACAAGAACTTATGCATTTTCGGGTATATCGTAACCCATGAAAAAAGTGTTGTGAATGGCCCTTCGTGGGACTAGAAATGGGATTGGAGGATGTAGTCGGAGAGTTTCCTTCACCACAGCTTGCAAATATTGTAGTTCATCAATGTCACTCTTTTGGAGCTTCTTATTATCGTGTACTATATAGCGTAGGATTTCTCCATGTATTGTACAGCTATACCTAGGAATATTCTCAGCATATTCATAGAATATGCCAATATTATTCCTAGAATATGCCAGTGTTGTTCTCTCCTTTATACCTAACCACTCTATTCCTTTATTTTCTGATGATGTTGACACAGGTTCAGACACACCAACTACAGCCCCTCCTACAGTGCGCGTCCCACCTAACGATTCCACTCTAAATCCTCCCCCATTTCTTCCTACTTTGGATCCATCCCTTCGTCGTTCCACTCAGGTAAGAGAACTACCAGTCCATCTTCGTAATTTTCATTGCTTTTCTACTATTCTTTCTCAGCATCGGCCTCAATCTTATCGAGAGGCTCATACTAACCCTCTTTAGCAGCAAGCAATGGATGATGAATTGTAGGCTTTACACAAAACTCATACCTGGGACTCGGTTGATCTTCCCTTGGGCAAATATTCCATTGGTTGCAAATGGGTTTACAAGATCAAGACTCGCTTTGATTGCTCTATTGAACACTACAAGGCTCGCTTCGTTGCCAAAGGCTTTACTCAGGAATATGGGATCAACTATGAAGAGACTTTTGCTCCTGTTGCCTGTCTTACTTCTATTAGGAGTCTCTTGGCTGTTGTTGCTCTTCGCCAATAGGGGTTATTTCAGATGGATGTTAAGAATGCCTTTCTTAACGGTGATCTTCATGAAGAAGTCTACATGCAACCACCTCTCGGGTATAATCATCCCCCTAACCAGGTCTGTAAACTCCATCGCGCCTTGTATGGTCTCGAGCAAGCTCCTCAAGCCTGGTTTGCCAAATTCAATTATGTTATTGGAGATTTTGACTTTAAATCCAGTCCATATGACTCTGCTATCTTTGTTCGTCAGACTGATTATGGCACCACTCTTCTTCTCCTATGTTGATAACATGATTATCACTGGTGATGACTCTACTGGCATCTCCACTCTGAAATAGTTTCTTAGCCTGCACTTTGAGATGAAGGATCTTGGTTTCCTTAGCTACTTTTTGGGTCTTGAGATTTCCTCTGATTCTCGTAGATACTCTCTTTCAGGCCAAGTATGCTTCCGATCTCCTCACCTATGCTGGTCTTACTGATAGTAAGACTGCTTCAACTCTTCTTGAGCCCAATGTTCGTCTCACTCCTCTCGATGGTACACCCCTCTATGATGCTACCTTGTACTGACAGTTAGTTGGCAACCTTGTTTATCTCACTATTACTTGGCCCGATCTTGCCTATGCCGTGCATCTTGTTAGGCAATTTATGTCTACCCCTCAATCTTCTCATTATACAACTGTTCTCCGGATCCTTCCGTATATTAAAGGTACCCTATTTCATGGTCTTCATTTTTCTGCTGACTCTTCCCTTGAGCTATGCACCTACTCTGACGCTGATTGGGCAAGTGATCCGACTGACCAATGTTCTACCACTAGTTACTGTTTCTTTCTTGGCACCTCCTTTATTTCCTAGCGTAGCAAGAAGCAAACTGTCATACCTGTTCTAATATTGAAGCTGAATATCTCACTCTCGCCAATACTACCCAAGAACTTCTTTGGCTTCGTTGGCTCATTGCTACTCTGGGTTCCCTTTTCGACTGCTATTGTTCTTTACTGTGACAATCGCAATGCTGTTCAAATTGCTCACAATGATGTCTTCCATGAACGCACTAAACATATCGAAATTGATTGTAACTTCGTTCGTTAACACATTAACAGTGGCACTATGTGTCTCCTCTCTGTCTCCTCCACAGATCAGCCTGCAGACATCTTCACCAAACCTCATCCCTTAGGATGCCATCTCGATTTAGTGTCCAAACTTAAGTTGGTCTCTACAACCCCTACTTGAGTTTGAGGGGGGGTGTTATCATGTACTGTATAGCATAGGATTCCTCCATGTATTATACATCTATACCTAGGAATATTCTCAACATATTCACAGAATATACCAGTATTATTCCTAGAATATGCCAGTATTATTCTCTCCTTTATCCCTATATATAGGTCCTTTTATACATGTATTATATACACTGAAATACAAGGATTTCTCCTCCTTTACACACACACACACACACACACACACACTCTCTCTCTCTCTACTGTAATACTTCTTGTTTAGTCTAACAACCCGAGCGAACTTAGCTTTAACCTTGGTCATTGACTCCAGGTTGCATAGAAGCTTCGTTATGCCCATTCCATCGTGTTACTTATCGTTTTAGAACCGGCCATAAATATTTCCTACAAAGTTTGGGCAGTTAGTGCTGTATAGCTAGAGAACATCAAATTTGAGGAGAGAACGTGGGGCATTTGAAATCCAATGAGGTTCAACAAAGGTTCTTGGGCTATGATTAGTCTATTACTTTGTTGAAGCTTTTATTTCCTCATATACATGCTTCTTTCTCCTCTTAATTTTTAGTTGAGTACATGATGACTATCAATCATGGAGGGCTTGAATATGGTTCTTTCTTAGGAATCAGGGGGTCTTAGCATCCCTTGAGTGCTCGTATGCTTGGTGGGGTGGCCGGATACTCATTTGTTTTTTTTTTCTTTCCTTTTTTTGGGAGGAGGGGTTAGTTATTTGTTTTCCTGGTCGGTAAGGGGGTGTCATGGACTGGTCTTTGGTTTAGAATTTTATTTTCTATGTGTGTTATGTTTTGGTGTTACAAACGTAATTGTCATTCAATTTGGTAATTAATAAAACACTATTTTTCATTGATATTAAAATAAAAATAAAAATAAAAATAAACTACTTGCTTAATGTGAAAACCCCATGGATATTGCCCATTCATTCACTCTCTGTAAAATAATTAATTCCATTCGTGGATCATGATTACTTCTCGAGGTTTTATTCAAATCTGAATCGCCATTCAAATCCTATAAGTATTTCTGGTTATCCATCCAAGTGGTATCATCCCATGCATCGCATTCCATATATACAACATTAAATAATTAAAATTACAATCCTGATTTAATTTACATTTACATTGGCCATTGGCCCAAATATAAATTAATGAAATACATTCATTTATCCTTGAATTATACATTTTATAAAATTCATTATAATCATCTAAGTAGATTATGCATCTCCCAATAGCTAGCATTTCCTTGTAAATTATCATGCTAATTATCTGAAAAACATTTTAAATGATAGGCGTGAGTTCGACAACTCAGTAGGTACAATTTAACATAGTAAACTAAAGCAATGATATAAATAAAACTAATTATATCATTTAAAACAAAATATTCTAATCAAGTATATTAAAATTCCAACATAAATTATAATCCATAACTTAAAATAAATAATGCATAATACCCAATGCATGTGACTTATGTCCAATTTACATTAATTACATTAATTACTAACCATTCCTACAAGAGTCTTCTCGTGGAAACGGAAGATTTAAACCCAACTTCTAAGAAGATAACACTGCACCCTTGTAACCTTGCAAGGATAGAAAGTAGCCTCTTCTTCGAGAACACAAGGGTTCCTACTTGGAACGGGAAAGTACCCTGACTCAGGAGTACAGCTGTCATCTCTGCTTAGGACCGCAAGCAACCCAGGACCAAAGGAAAGGAAAACACCGTTAAATCCCTTGACTGCTAGTAGTCCAATTCCAGTAACCCTTTCATGCAATACTTTTACCCAGTATTCGATCTTTAAGTCCATTTAATGCATAATTATACCCAACATGCAGCGCAATAAACCATAAAAATGATTTTAACTAAATAATCTCCAAATTATGCTATATAACCCATAATCAAATAACATCATAATTATACCAAATTATGATAAACAATATAAATTCCCATTATGATTATAGCCTTAAAATCATAATCGAAAACATCAATTAAACATGAAAATTAACCATAAAATCCATACATCTATATTCCATAGAATGTATAAAATAAACCAAGCTCATTAATTAACATAATTTCCTATTTATGTTATCAAATACCCAAAGTTCTATTTCAAGATTTATTCCATAAATCATCTATACACATATTCTAAATTCCAAGAATAACAAATACTATGATATATATATACCATATTATCATGTCCATAGTTTAAACTTATGTAAATTACATCTACATCCATGAAATGTGTATAAAATGCAACCTTAAGTGTTGTGGGAGTGAAATTCAAGCCCTAGGATGAACATGCAAGCTCCCAATCCAAATTCCGGCTCTCAAACGCCATGAGTGATGGTAATGGAGGTGCTAACTCCAAATCATCACCAAAACTCTCCAATATGCATGAACAAACCCAAAAAATGTAAGAATGAGATGATAATCCAAAATAAATTATAAACCCTAGCTCTAAAATGTGAGAAAATACCTCTAAAAATGCAAAAGAGTTGGTGAAGATAAACATTCATACCAAAACCCATTAAAACTAAGCTCAAGCCACCATGAACAAGCTCCAAGTTCCACTAAGAAGTTGGAGAAGATGAATCCAACCATAATAATGCATTCCCAAACATCAAAGTGAGGTGAGAGAGAGAAAAGCATACACATGCAAGATAAAAATGAACTTTTCTCTCTCTAAACAAGCCCTATTTCTCTCATCTCCCTCCTTGTCTCTCTCTCTCTTTCCTTCTCTTGCTAGTTCTATAAGCCCAAAAAGACCAAATCTGGTCTTTAAAAGTCGTGGTTAATAGGTTATAAGAATGGGGAAGGGCACATGCATCATTTGACGTATTATAAAAAAAATTTCAACATTCTGCCAGCCCTGATCGATCGAGGTTGACAGTCCGATTGATCGGGGTTAACAGTACCTGATAGTCATTTCTAAAGGAGTACCAATCGATCAGCCCCTACCCCAATCGATCATTACCCTCACGGTTTGTGAATTTTTGTCAGCATTCAGCAAAAACTCACCCAAACACTTCCAAATCACTCAGAACCTTCCCAAACCTATTAAAATGACTTTTAAACATAAAATAAACATGCCCACGCATATAAAAATCAATATTATGCTATGCCCATGCATGAACACAAACCAACAAAATCCAATAATACTTATACTAATAAAGTATTAAACTCTTAATATTTTACTTAAAAGTTACAGGTGTTACATTTGGAATTACAATATCATGCTTGGATGTGGATTTGGTGAAACCATTGGATTCAATTTCTGGATCTGGTTGAATTCATGGTAGTGACTCATATATGGGTGTTTTCAAATTTGATGGGTTGATGTTGACTTTAGTGAATGTCAAAAAGATCAAAACAAAATGAGAAGAGATCTATAGCTGCCATGGCCGGGGACCATAATGCACAAATTTTATCACAATTAAATTCAAATTTATCATAGATAATTTTGAATATCACTGAATTTATCTGAGATAAATTTCAAACTTATCTAAGATGATTAAGGAAATATGATATGAAATTTATTTAACATTCGGTGAGACGAAAAGCTTTAGATCCACTGAAGATGGAGGCTCCAATCCAGCATTCATAAGGCTTCATTGGGTCGTGGAGGCTCAAATATGGCATTCGCTGTTGTGGGTAGTCGTAGGTGATATGCACGAAGATGGAAGAAAAGAGAGTGATAGAGAGAAGGATTGAGGAAGATAGAGAAAAATGGAGGAAGAGAAGAGAAAATGGGGAGAAAATGAAGAAAATGTGACGAAGGGAGAAAGAAGCAAAGAGGAAGAGGAGCAAAAAAAGGGGGTGTAATACCCGTAATTTTTAAATAGGGTATTAAGGGTTTAATCTATGGTTAACGTAGTTAATCCCCTGATTTGTCGGATGACTTTATGCATGGGTAATTGTGAACCTCGGAAATTGGGCCCACGAGGGATTGAAAAGAAAGTGGGTTTGAAAAAGAAAAAGGAAAGGAGTCGCCACCTTATTTTTTAAAGGAAACAAGGAAAACCCTAAAAATCAGGTTGTTTTAGGAAAACAATTTGAATGACTCCATAAAAAAAGGAAAGGCAAAAACCAATCTTTTGAAAACCAAAGAAATCGGGGATTCGGAGGCTAAGTTATGACATGGGAAGGTTCTAGGTAAAGCCTATAGGCACCCATGTCACCCTTTCGGTCTCTCAGTTCATTTGGGCTAAATTAAAGTCTTTCCATACAAAAATCAGCAAGTATATCATCACAAGAATTGCATGCATATCATATATTTCATTCATCCATCCATGCATAATAAGCAAATAAAAACAGAAAAGAAAAAGAAGAAAAGAAAACATAAATAAACCTAGGATGCTTGGATCTTAGAACGGACTTG
Organism: Liquidambar formosana; assembly: GCA_039720395.1. Lineage (NCBI taxonomy): Eukaryota > Viridiplantae > Streptophyta > Magnoliopsida > Saxifragales > Altingiaceae > Liquidambar > Liquidambar formosana. Next base: position 1,440 of record JBBPBK010000065.1, on the reverse strand, counting down.
AGCCTCACGAAGAGCGCCTACGTACCATGCAACGAAATACATGGATCAAAGTCCACGTAGTTCGATTAGAACTAAGGTTAAATCCTAATACAAACCTATGGTAAAAACCCTAGGTTTCCTTATTTGATCAAAGAGTTGAATATGATAGAAAGTTTGATTTTAGGAAAGAAATCCACAAAATGGAAACTTTAATAAAAACCAGAATTTTGTTGGTTAAGGAAACCTCTAATTAAACCATAGGATCATATTAAAAAGTAACCCTAAATAGGGAGAAGAGAATGAGTTAAGAAGAAAGGTGAATTGGGGCACCTTCACACCCACTTACCCGAGCGCAATTAGCTCTAAGCATTTAGCCATTTCAGACATAAGCAGCCCTATTTGCCATGGGACAAATACCACACCTATTTGCACCCTTACAAGTGCTCAAAACCATGCAAAAACACTAACATGCAAATCTGGACAGAATAGTATTATGGCCTAAAAATCATCCACTAAGCATGCTAACAGCAACACAGCGAACAATAATAAGTCCTAACATATTCCTAGAACCATATCATGCATAAAAACCCTAAAACATACTAACATGCATGCAAAACTATCATGTTACTCCATATGAAAAACATATACAGCAAACACGAAGAAAAACCAATAAAAAAGTCTACTTTATCATGCTATATGAAAACAAACACGAAACAATGACTCTAAAACCCTAAACTCACAATATGCTTAAAATATAGAAAACATACTTTAATCATGCTAAAACCAAACTAAACAGAAATTATATCATGCATATTAACTAACTAAAGCAATATAACATGATGAAAATCCTAACTCTAACATGCAATGACACTAATCCTAGCACAAGGACAAACAGGAGCACAAGAATCATAACTATGCATTAAAAACCTAAAGGACAGCCCTAAAGCATGCTAAACAGTAGATAAAAAATAGATATTCCATGTATATTAACTAGCTAGAGTGTTAATACATGATAAAAAAGTCACCTTTAACATGCAATAAGCCTAACCCATATGAGAACCTAGTTTACGCTTGAATAGAGAAGGAGAATACCTTAGGAAGTGGCTCCCCTTGTGTTTGTAATTGTTCGTGGCTCCTCAGGTCTTTAGAGTGAATCAAACCAACACGAATCCTCCTCTTTGTCAAAGTGGTATCACAGCAAAGAGATCAAAACTCACTCAACTTTGAAAAGAAATAGAAAACAAAAAGAGAACAAGAGAAAAGAAAAAGTGATTCTCGTCACTTTGCAGCAGCAGCAACTTCAATCGCATTTTTGGGTATGAAAACGTTGGATTTGGACAAAGCTTGTGAAATACAAAGTTGTAGAGAATTGAATTATCTTTCTAACAAGACCAATGTCATCAAATTCTGACTTCGGATGAAACGTTATGATTAAAATACGACTGCTGGTTTTCAGAAAAT
>JBBPBK010000064.1:0-5000 GCA_039720395.1 Liquidambar formosana | reverse complement strand
TACATGCCGACTGCATAGATCCAACCGCGCACGCCAACATGCTGGGGTGCACCCGCCTACTCAAGCTCCTGCGGGGGCCGCCGCCGAGGCATTGGCATCCCTAGAGCAAGACTCTCGCAACCCCAACATGCCGGCTTTCGAATAAGCAACGCTGAACACCCACATCCAACCCGGCGCCAACCAGCATGCTAGAGTGCACTCGCCTACTCAAGCTCCTGCGGGGGCCGCCGCCGAGGCATTGGCATCCCTAGAGCAAGACTCTCGCACCCCTAACATACCGAATCGCAACCAAGCAGATGCACGCATTCATCCCACCACGAGCCAACCGTGAGCAAGCCAGCATGCTTGGGTGCCGTCGCCCCATGTTGCTTGCGGGGGCCGCAGCCAAGCCGTGCAAGCACAGGCGAGGCATTGGCATCCCTAGCGCAAAGCTTCCGCGACCCTTACATGCCGACTGCATAGATCCAACCGCGCACGCCAACATACTGGGGTGCACTCGCCTACTCAAGCTCCTGCGGGGGCCGCCGCCGAGGCATTGGCATCCCTAGAGCAAGACTCTCGCAACCCCAACATGCCGGCTTTCGAATAAGCAACGCTGAACACCCACATCCAACCCGGCGCCAACCAGCATGCTAGAGTGCACTCGCCTACTCAAGCTCCTGCGGGGGCCGCCGCCGAGGCATTGGCATCCCTAGAGCAAGACTCTCGCAACCCTAACATACCGAATCGCAACCAAGCAGATGCACGCATTCATCCCACCACGAGCCAACCGAGCCAACCATCGCACGCACGCATCTCACCAGCCGCAGGCCAACGCGTTCGAGTGCCAAGCCATTTTGCCCACAGACGCCGCTGCCACAAGGCATTGGCACCCATCAGCGCATGGCTTTAGCGGCCCGAACATGCCGGCTTGCGGGCAAGCAGATGCCCACGTTTATCCCATGCCCACGTTTATCCCACCGCAGCCTAGCCAAGCCCAGGAGGATGCTCGCCCGCATCGCACCCCCCGCAGGCCAACGCGTTCGAGTGCCAAGCCATTTTGCCCGTGGACGCCGCTGCCGCGAGGCATTGGCACCCACTGGCGCATGGCTTCGAAGCCCGAACATGCCAGCTTGCGAGCAAGCAGATGCACGCATTCATCCCACCATGGCTTGGACTAGCCGAGCGACGCACGCATCGCACCCCCCCGCAGGCGAACGCGTTCGAGTGCCAAGCCAATTGCCCGCGAGAACCGCTGCCATGCCGTGCGAGCACAAGCAAGGCGTTGGAATCACTGGCGCAAGGCTTCGACAGCCCGACAGTCGTTGCTTGCGGGTAGAGCAGATGCGAGCATCCCTCGAGCCCCGGCGAGGCGCCGGGGGGCCGCCGCCTATGTTGCCTGCGGGCGCCGCGACCACGCCGTGCAAGCACGGGCGAGGCCTTGGCATCCCTAGCGCAAGGCTTTGGAAGCCCCCCAACACGCTCGCTCGAAGCGCGCCAGACCACCGCGTCCACGCGCATGGCCTGGCCAAGTCCACACAATCGTCGCGCCCCTGCCCGCTCACCCGCCGCCGCGCCGGGCGCCTCGGGGTGCCGACGCCGTGCCGTGCTTCTCGGCGTGGGCGATTGCCCACAACCATGTTTGCACTGCAATGCGTCGGCACCCCTAGGCGCACGGCTTGGCAGCCCTGCCTCTACCATGGCAGCCCAAGGTGTGCAGACCCCTCCCCCCCCTAAAGAGCTCTTAAGACGTTTGAAGGACCCCAAGGAGGAAACATCAAACATTACCAAAAGGCATAATGGACTTTAAAATGACCAAAACTTATCGTATTGACCTGAAATTTGGCAGAGTGGTTGGAAATACATCATAGAAGCATGGGTAAAAATTTCATAATTTTTTATCGCAGAAAAAAATTTATTTAATTTTTTTAATGGAAAAATAATCGAAAAATCATAGAAAAATGTAGAAAATAGATTTTGGGGTGAAACCTTCGCCAATATTTTTTAAAAAAGGATTAGGATCATGGAAAAAAATTTGGTAGAGTTTGGACGAACTAAAAAATTTGGCCCATTTGTGGCGGGGGTGGAAAACCGACGAGTACGGGTGAAACCTTTGGCCAATGAAGGGAAAATGAATGACACAATGATGGGAGAAAACATTTGAGAAGTTCCATGGGCACTCATTTTGTGTCTTCTCCCGTCGCATTGACTTTGCACATGTTTTTTGCTAGACTTGCCATAGCCACTACTACTTGCCATGGCCACTACAACTTGCCTTGGCCATGGCATGCATGTGTTGCCGCAATCATTGCCTTGCCTAGCCTCGCCGTGGCCACACCATGCTTGCCACCTCTCTCTCCCACCCATGGCATGCTTCCCGTTGCCTTGGTCATGCCCCTTGACCTTGTCGTCGCTTGGCCTTGGCGTGGCTTGGCCTTGTCGTGGCTTGGCCTTGGCCTAGCTTGGCCGATGGCATAACCTCATTTTGTAAATCATGCTCATTCTTAAAAAAGTCTACTTTTTCCTTTGGCCAATGAGGGGGAAATGAATGACACAATGATGGGAGAAAACATTTGAAAAGTCCTATGGCCACTCATGGTGTGTTTTTTCCCCTCGCATTGGCTTTGCACATGCCATGGCTAGACTTGCCATAGCCACTACGACTTGCCTTGGCCACGGTAAGCATGTGTTGCCACAACAATTGCCTCGCCTAGACTCGCCTTGGGCATACCCTGCCTACCACCTAGCTCTCCTCTTCCCATCGCATTGGTCATGCCCCTTAACCTTGTCCTGGATTGGCCTTGCCTTCGCCTTGCCACGGCTTGGCCACCACAGACTAGCCACCACGAACTTGGCCTTGTTGCCTGGGGGCACCGCAACCACGCCGTGCGAGCACGGGCGAGGCCTTGGCATCCCTAGCGCGAGGCTTTGGAAGCCCCCCAACACGCTCCCTCAAAGCAGGCCAGACCACCGCGTCCACGCGCATGGCCTGGCCAAGTCCACACAGTCATCACGCCCCTGTCCGCTCACCCGCCGCCGCGCCGGGCGCCTCGAGGTGTCGACGCCGTGCCGTGCCTCTCGGCGTGGGCGATTGCCCACAACCATGCTGCACGTGCAATGCGTCGGCACCCCTAGGCGCACGGCTTGGCAGCCCTGCCTCCGCCATGGCAGCCCAAGGTGTGCAGACCCCTCCCCCCCCCTAAAGAGCTCTTAAGACGTTTGAAGGACCACAAGGAGGAAACATCAAACATTACCAAAAGGCATAATGGACTTCAAAACGACCAAAACTGATCGTATTGACCTGAAAATTGGCAGAGTTCTTGAAAATGCATCAAAGAAGCATGGGTGAAAATTTCAGAATTTTTTATTGCAGGAAAAAATTTATTTAATTTTTTAATGGAAAAATAATCGAAAAATCATAGAAAAATGTAGAAAATAGATTTTGGGGTGAAACCTTCGCCAATATTTTTTAAAAAAGGGTTACGATCATGGAAAAAAATTTGGTAGAGTTTGGACGAACTAAAAAATATGGCCCGTCGTGGCTTGGCCTTGGCCTTGGCCTTGTCGTGGCTTGGCCTTAGCCTAGCTTGTCCGATGGCATAACCTCATTTTGCAAATCATGGTCATTCAAAAGAAAGGCTGCTTTTTGCTTGACAAGCCTTGGCCTGGCCGACGCTATGCACTGCCTTAGCTTGGCCGTGGCCAAGCTACCACGCCCTGCACTACCTTGGCTTGGCCGTGGCCTGGCCACGCTGTGCACTGCCTTGCGTTGGCCTGGTCATGCCTTGCGCTGCCTTGGCCTGGCTGTGGCCTGGCCACGCCGTGCCCTGCCTTGGCCTGGCCATGCCTTGCTTGCGCTGCCTTGGCCTGGCCGTGGCCTGGCCACGCCTTGCTTGCGCAGCCTTGGCTTGGCCGTGGCCTGGCCACGCCTTGCGCTGCCTTGGCCTGGCCGTGGCCTGGCCACGCCTTGCTTGCGCTGCCATGGCCTGGCCGTGGCCTGGCCACGCTGGGCACTGCCTTGGCCTGGCCACGCCTTGCGCTGCCTTGGCCTGGCCGTGGCCTGGCCACGCCTTGCTTGCGCTGCCTTGGCTTGGCCGTGGCCTGGCCACGCCTTGCGCTGCCTTGGGCTGACCGTGGCCTGGCCACGCCTTCCGCAGCCTTGGCAAGGCCGTGGCCTGGCCACGCCGTGCGCTGCCTTGGGTTGCCTTGGACTGGCCACGCCTTGCGCTGCCTTGGCCTGGCCGTGGCCTGGCCACGCCTTGCGTGCGCTGCCTTGGCTTGGCCGTGGCCTGGCCACGCCTTGCGCTGCCTTGGGCTGGCCGTGGCCTGGCCACGCCTTGGGCTGCCTGGCCTGGCCACGCCTTGCTTGCGCTGCCTTGGCTTGGCCGTGGCCTGGCCACGCCTTGCCCTGCCTTAGCCTGGCCGTGGCCTGGCCACGCCGTGCGCTGCCTTGGCCTGGCCGTGGCCTGGCCACGCCTTGCACTGCCTGGCCTGGCCACGCCTTGCTTGCGCTGCCTTGGCCTGGCCGTGGCCTGGCCACGCCTTGCTCGCGCTGCCTTGGCTTGGCCGTGGCCTGGCCACGCCTTGCGCTGCCTGGCCTGGCCGTGGCCTGGCCACGCCTTGCTTGCGCTCCCTTGGCTTGGCCGTGGCCTGGCCACGCCTTGTGCTGCCTTGGCCTGGCCATGGCCTGGCCACGCCGTGCGCTGCCTTGGGCTGCCTTGGCCTGGCCGTGGCCTGGCCACGCCTTGCGCTGCCTGGCCTGGCCGTGGCCTGGCCACGCCTTGCTTGCGCTCCCTTGGCTTGGCCGTGGCCTGGCCACGCCTTGTGCTGCCTTGGCCTGGCCATGGCCTGGCCACGCCGTGCGCTGCCTTGGGCTGCCTTGGCCTGGCCGTGGCCTGGCCACGCCTTGCGCTGCCTGGCCTGGCCGTGGCCTGGCCACGCCATGCTTGCGCTGCCTTGGCCTGGCCGTGGCCGGGCCACGCCGTGCGCTGCCTTTGGGTGCCTTGGCCTGGCCACGCCGT